>VDFB02281492.1:1019419828-1019704572 GCA_007258455.2 Sequoia sempervirens | reverse complement strand
CAAATAATTATATTTGATCATCCATTTTCACAGATCGATCTCATCCCTTGTTCATTGTAAGAATTTGTGCCATAGTTGTGCTTTTTTACATAAGAAATCATGCAAATGTTTGTTTCTTCCTACACTAAGAGTTTATACCCTAGAAGTGTCATTTTTCATCTACTCATTAACTAGGGTTATTTAGTAGATCACCATCGTCAAGGATTTTGATTGATCGAATCATTATTTTGCAACAAGCATGCAAAAACAACAAATGACTGATCACCATGTGTCATTGTTCTACTCACCTTCCATATGCACATCATCAATCAATATTTTTTCATTTACTCAATTAATTCTTAACTGATTGCCCTACCGTTGTAATATTTAGTGAAAGCATGCCCACTTTAGCGATGTAGAAATCATCACTATATTGCCGCTTTGATAAACTTTTATTTTTCATTTTAGTGATATTAGAAAGGACATGTGATGATCACTTTATATTGCATGTCACTAAAAATTTTTGAGCTTCACCATTCATTACTGCAATGGGAGGAAACACAGGGTATGTGTAGAATCATGGTCGGCCAAAAAGTGGCGATATGATGGGTATGTGTAGGGTATGTGGTTGACTACATTTTATTTACCCAAAATTGATGAAACAAAAAGGGTTTTTAAAGGAGATTCTCAAATTTCCACCAATATAAATTATGCTTTACCTTGAATTTAAAAAATTATTATTATTCATCTTCTATTTGAATTATGACTAAAGTCCCAATTGATAGGGTGATTGAAAAAAATCTATAGCTTTCAAACAATATCAATTTTTTTGAATCTGAAACATGTGTCACATTATATGCTTTGCATACTATAGGACTAGAAAAAAATGAATCTCATGAAGTTTTGACCAAGTTAAGGTAGTCAGACATACAAGTTTTTATATTTTTTAAAATTTGTAATAAAAAATTCATAATTAATTATTTGCTTGGAAAAAAAAATTACAAAAAAAATGAATCACATCGGGACATGAGTCCTCTACTTATATCTAAAATATTATAAAAAATATTATCATTTTATTGTGGTTAGGGTGGTCAGACAAACACCTACTTATTTTTTCCCTGAAATTTAAGTACTACTACATTGAAATTTCAAATTTTCACCAAATAGATTTTTTATTTATTTTTAAATAAACCTAGTAGTTTAGAAACTACATTCAATTTGCTACAAATTCTATTCTTACATATTTTTGAAATAATATAAATAATTTATTCAAATTTTTATGTCAAGTTGCCTAACTCTATTTTTTTGAATTTTTCACCACTTAAGGGCCTAATTTTTCCATGATGATCTTGCACATACCCCACAACGATCATCATTAGCTTACATACCATTTGATCTTTGTCGTTCACTTTTCTCATCATGTATCACTAAACACAAACTTGATTTAAAAAAGGTTTCCATGATGCAGGATTTTCTTCATAGCTATTGTGTCCCACTACTATGTTCTTATCCATCAGGGAATATTTTCCACCAATCCCTACTTCCCTGCGGGTCTTAACAGTGCTCCACTCAATTCCCAGTAGGCATGCAAGCAACCACCATGTATACAGTTCTGAAATCACCAATTCTTGATCCCACAAATTTAAAAGCCATATAAACCATACACTTCATTCATTGCAAAAGCAAAGAGACAATTAGGTGAATTTCTTTGAAATGACTAAGCCATCTTGACGTACCTATAGGACACTACCAACCTAGATGATGGGACTGGTCATCAACATGAGATTAATGAAAATTTTTGTCACTTAAGGTAACCTATGAGCTATCATAGCAAGTCAACAAAGAAATATAACACTATAAAAGGATTCACCATGATTGTAGTTTCCTTTGCATTTGCATAATTGACATTGCTCATTAATACACCTTTGACAAGGTATGTGTAGGATCATGATGGGCCAAAAAGTGGCGATATGATGGGTATGTGTAGGGTATGTGGCTGACGACTTTTTTAACCCAAAACTAATGAAATGAAAAGGGTTTTCAAAGGATATTCTCGGTTTTCCACCAATATAAATTATGCTTTACTTTGAATTTAATAAATAATTATTAATCTTCTATTTGAATTATGACTAAATTTCTGATTGATAGGTTGATTGAAAAACATCTATAGCTTTCAAATTGTATCACATTTTTTGAATCCAAAACATGCATCACATTCCATGCTTCACATAATATAGGATTAAAAAAATGAATTTCATGAAGTTTTGACCAAGTTAAGATTGAAAGAATTAGGACATATGGAGAGTTTTATATTTTTTAAAATTTATGGCCAAAATTTATAATTTGATCATTTCGTGGAAAAAAATTCTGAAGTATACCATCACATCGAGACATGAGTCCCTCTACTTATATTTGAAATATTATAAAAAAATATTATCATTTTATTGTGGTTAGGGTGGTTAGACATACACCTACTTATTTTTTCCCTAAAATTTAAGTACTACTACATCAAAATTTCAAATTTTCACCAAATAGATTTTAAAAAAAAAACCTAGTAGTTTAGAAACTATATTCAATTTTCTCTGATTCTATTCTTTTATTTTGAAATAATGTAGATAACCCTATTCAATTTTTTCATCAAGTTCCCTAACGTTGATTTTTCTAAATTTTTCACCACTTAAGGGCCTATTTTTTCCATGTTGATCCTACACATATGCGACATCAATGAAATTTTTTTGCCAACAATTAATTTTTAGAGTCAGGCTTGAACCAACTCTTTCCAAACAATCTTTGATCTCCTTTTGACTTCAATGACAACATTTTTCAACAATATTTACATTATATCATTGTTGGATAGGACAACTGATAGGTGGGGTGAATTAGTTGTCAGAAAATTAAACCTTTAAAACATTCGCTAGAACTAATCCTTAAAACTGCTTAATTGAATAGACATTAAGTGCAAGTACAAAAGTTGAAAACCATCACACAAACACAACAACACCAAATTTATTTAGAAAACCCAATAAGGGAAAAACCATGGTGAGGATTAACTCATACTATAGAGGATATAAAAGCCAATTGCAAAAGGCTCACTACCAAAATAAGGACTCATTGTCTAGATTAGGACTCATTTTCCCGCAGGGCTAACAATTCAAAGGGCTCACTGCCATAGAGATACAAAGAAGGTAGAAGAGATATGTTACATAGATAAGACAATCTCAATGCAATAGAGAAATCCACCAAAATTTTCTCAACCACTTGCAGACATCCATAAATGATAGAGTACACCTTCAGCTCATTGCATCTAGAAACTCAATATTTAAGATTCACACTGATCTACCACACTCATATCACACATACTCATTGATTCACATTAATGGGTATGTGCAGGATCATGATGGGCCAAAAAGTGGCAATATGATGGGTATGTGGCTGGTGAATTTTTTTTACCCAAAATTGATGAAACAAAAAGGGTTTTAAAGGAGATTCTCAGCTTTCCACCAATATAAATTATGCTTTACTTTGAATTTAATAAGTAATTATTATTCATTTTCTATTCAAATTATGACTAAATTCCTGCTTGATAGGCTGATTGAAAAACATCTATAGCTTTCAAGATATCACATTTTTGAATCCAAAACATGGTCACATTCTATGCTTTGCATACTATAGGATTAAAAAAGAAAAGTTGAATTTCATGAAGTTTTGACCAAGTTAAGATGGTCAGGACATCTGAGTTTTATATTTTTTTAAAATTTGTAATAAAAATCATAATTAATTATTTACTTGGAAAAAATTACAAAAAATATGCATCACATCAGGACATAAGTCCTCTACTTATATCTAAAATATTATAATTTTTTTTATCATTTTATTGTGGTTAGGGTGGTCAAAACAAACACCTACTTCTTATTTTTCACCTGAAATTTAAGTACTCTGCATTGAAATTTCAAATTTTCACAAAATAGATTTTTTTTTTTTTAAACAAACCTAGTAGTTTAGAAACTGCATTCAATTTTCTACAAATTCTATTCTTACATATTTTTAAAATAATATAGATAACTTATTCAAATTTTTACGTCAAGTTGCCTAACTCTGATTTTTCTAATTTTTTTACCACTTAAGGGCCTGCTTTTTCCATGATGATCCTACACATACCCTAATCTTTCATATATATGCTCTATTTCTTTGCACTTATCTCTCTTTGTACATCATTTCACCACTAGCTCATCTTGTATTTATACCATCTTCAACTTTGAAACATATCCAAAGTTAACCATCCAATATTCAATTCAAATGAGGTCGGTGCCAAAAAAATCTAGGGTGGAATTAGAATGAGGGAAACCCAAATACATGCTTGGTGAGGACCCAAATAGTTCCAACACACTACATCAATTCTGAAGATAGTGTTTAACACAAGGTCGACCAAACTAGTGTAAAACACATAGAACAATTAAGCATGATCCTTCTAGATACCGAAAATATCTTCAATAAAATCATAACATCTCAACTCTAGAACCAAAAGTCATAAGAATTTACCAAAGATAAATTTAGACCAACAACATTTCTCCCAAACCTCAACCAGAACTTTGAAAACCACAGTTCACAACTGGTAAACATAATTCAAACTATACAATTAATCAGGAGGAAAAATATGGATATAGAAACTTCTAACAACCATGACCATTATATCTGAACCAAACAAACATAGGAGCAAATCCTAGAGCAAAACCCAGAGCAATCATTGAACACCTGCCACCTTTCTTCAATATCCTCAGCATACACAACCAATAAGCTACAAACATGACATTAATGATACAAAAATTAGTTGATAACCAATTGACTAGATGACATCAATGACAACACCTTCATTCTTTTCCATTCTTGCAAGAATCTCCCCCTTTGTCATTGATGGCAACACATGATGTGAAAAACCATCAAAGACAACATACTAGCTCTGAATACACTTCTCAAGATTTTTCTTTCTATTTCTCCCCCTTATTAGATAATCCTTTTCACATTATTCCTCTTTTCTTTTTCACATTCTTCCTCTCCCCCTTTGAAATCAATGGAAAAGTCAAAAGATAATTTACATTGATTACCCCTTTGACATAGAAACAAAATACTCATACAATGACAACACTTGAAACTGCCTACTCCCCCTAAGAGGTAACCTCCAAACATCAATCTAGAAGAAAGATAGTTCCAACTCCATATGCATCTATTTTAAGAAAGGAGGGGAAATAACCCCTAACTTCTCTAGGAGATACTCAAAAGTATCTTTAGGAAGATCCTTTGTAAATATATCAACAATCTGATCCTTCATAGAGATATATAATCAAGCTTCACTTCATTCTCCATGACCTTCTCTCTCAATAAATGATACCTCATAGATATATGATTCATCCTTGAGTGCAACACTAGATTCTTTGAAATGTTAATTACACTTGTGTTATCACAAAATATGGAAATAGGATTTTCATACATGGTGTGGGAGCACCTAATATGCAATTTTTGCTCGAATAATGCATTTTTGCAATTTTGGAGTCCTTGTAGTCTTAGGAGGTGAATAAGGTCTTTAATGACCATGATTAATGTTGTAATTCATTTTCAATCCATTTTGGGCATGGGTTTTTAGTTTGTGGCAGTTTTCAAAAAAAATGTCAAAGTTGTTATTTGGGGTGTCATTCATCTTGGCAACTTGGCAAAAATGATGAAAAATCATTAATGGAAATGGGAATCATCTTGTAATGGAAAAAATGGATTGTAAAAGGTATGTTGGAGCTTGGAATGGCTGATTTTTGAGGATGGGAAGTGATTTTTGGTGTTTATGCAAGAATTTGAATAAGACTTTCCAATGTTTTCTGTAGTTGCAACAAGTTTTTAGATTTGCTATAGCCTGTATGGCCTTTCTTGTGCAATGAAACCTTTTACATGTTAAATTATTTTTTTTCTACTTTATTTTTTCTTTTATTTGAAGCATTTTCATGGAGAATTGAGAAAGTTACAGTGATTTTGGTGAAAATTGTCCAAACCCTAGCTAGGGCTGGCAACAAACACTAAAAATGTTATAACTTTTTTCTACTAGTCCAAAATTCCTAAAAAAATTTCCAAAATTTTGTATTGATCTATATTTTGATTTGGATTTTTTTAATGTCTTCAAATGCTCATGTTTGGGAGTAATCTTTAGTAGTCTTCTTTAAGAAAGCACAAAAAAGGGTTTCTAACTCTATAACAAAACATTTTTGACCTATTCCGTACAAAGTAACCCTAGCCCATTTTTATTTATGTGTAGTAAGAGCCAAAAAGGTATTTGAAACATGTATTACATTTTTAATAGCAGGTCTACAATGAAATTTATGACTAAAAAAACCCAAATTATTGCCCCAATGTTTTAGGTTTTAAGAGCAAGTCATCAAGAATGAACAAGAATGCACATTTTCACCATTTGGATTGAAAACTTGTTTGTGATGTGTTTAGTTTATCTTTTTCTCTATATCAATACACCACTGTGATATCTTTCAATGCTTTTTTCATCCATGGAACTTGTGTACAACAAGATGCAACAACAATATACACAACTTTAGTAGTAGTCAAGGACACTAAATCTTGCTTTTTACTCAACCATGCCACCAATTTGCAACCAAGAAAGAATGAACCACCACTTGTGTTCTGTCTATCATGTACACATCCAACCCAATCTACATCTGTATAAGCACTTAGTGTAAATTCAATATCTCTAGGATACCATAACTCATAATCCAAAGTGCCATTCAAATATTTGAATATTCTTTTAACAATACCAACATGTGTTTCCTTAGGATCTTCTTGAAATATAGCCACAAGACAAACAACATGCATAATATCTAGTCTAGTGGCAGTCAAATACAATATTCCACCAATCATAGATCTATACTTTCTCTAATCAACCTTCGGTGAATCATCATCTTTTCCCAGTTTGCAACCAGTAACCATAGGAGTGCATACAAGTTTGGAACCATCCATCCCAAACTTCTTTAATCTCTCTTTTACATACTTAGACTGTGAAATAAAAAATATTTTCTCTATTTGATTAATTTGCAGCCCAAGAAAGAAATTCATCTCTCCAAACATAGACATTTCAAATTATTTTTACATCTCTTCCGCAAACAACTTGCACATAGTTTCATTTCCTCCAAAATAATGTCATCAACATATATGACTACAATCAAGATTTTGTCATTTTCAATCTTAAAATACAAATTATTATCTACCGTACCTTTGCTGAAATCTTGCTAAATCAAATACTTGTCTAACCTTGCATACCAAGCTCTAGGAGCTTGCTTCAATCCATATAAAACTTTCTTCAATATGCACACCATATTTGGTTGATCTGACAATTGAAATCATTCGGGTTGTTCCATGTAGACCTCTTCTAGCTCACCATTAAAAAATACAAACTTGACATCTATTTGATAGACTTTGAAATCTTTATGAGTAGAAAATGCTAAGAAGATATTTATAGCTTCCATTCTTTACATCAGAGAAAAAGTCTCCTAAAAATCTATGCCTTCTACTTGTGAGTATCCTTTACACACAAGCCTTGTTTTATTTCTAACCACTTCTCCACTCTCATTCAACTTATTTCTAAATACCCACTTTGATCCAATAATGTTTTTGTCTGCTGGTCTTGGGACCAATTCCCAAGTTTGACTCTTCTCAATCTACATAAGTTCCTTTTTCATAGCTTCCATCCAATGTTCATCTTTACATGCCTCCCCTACAGTCTTTAGTTCAATCTCAGAAAGAAAATACCAATTTAGTTCAACAACATCCCTGGTTCTTGTCAATACTCCTTTTGTCTTATCTCCAATGATCTGATTTTTTGAATAATTCTTCTAAACATATCTAGGTGTATTAGAGGAAACCATCAGAGCTTCTCCTTCCTTTTCATTTTCTTGATTCTTCTTTTCTTGCTCATCCCTTTCTTGTTCTTCCACATACTCAAGGCATTCCATTAAAGATTTCATGGGTAGCAACAAATGGGACATATTAGCAAACCTTATCACACTTGAAGACTTAGTTTCTAGGGTATTAATAGGAAGGAAAAATACACCAATACAAAGTAGGAGAACATAACATCATGGGGTAACACTATTACAATACCTTTCAAGGCATTAGTTAGCTCCATGCACCATGTTACAATCAAAAAACTCTAACAATGAAAACTAAAATGGGAAGTTTTGAAATCCTTAATACAGATTGGAGACCTCTTTCAAACAATTTAAAGGTGATTTCAATATTTATTCAACACCTAGACTCAAAAAAACCAACCCTAACTTGCTTGGGTGCTAAAACTTACTCAATGAATGTAATGTTGGCAACACAAGGGGAGACAACTGAGAGGGGGGGTGGGGTGAATCAATTGTCTTAGAAATTCAAACTTATTAAACTTATTAACCTTATTCTTAGATCTAATTGATAACCATGAAAGCATAATTCATCAACACATCAGAAACACGCATAACACCAAGATTTTTTACATGGAAACCCTGTTAGGGGAAAAACCACAGTGGAGGTTAGTCCACAAGATTATACCCTATTAAAAATATAAAGAATGAAATGGGGAATGCACATGCATTCAAGCACACTTCCTAGAGCTCATTACTCAATTATAACAAGGCTTACTGCCCAAAGGAAGACACACTATCTTACAAAAACATTTAGATTACATCCACAGGGATTTGAATTGACAAAATAACATATGCTAATGCCTAATTATAGTCCTGGTTAAGCACACGAACACTTCTTCACTCTTCTTTATGCTCTGCTCTACCTTCAAAAGATTTAGAACATTATTCACGCAAAAACACACTCAAATGGTATAAAAAATCACTTATATATATTCGTAAAAAGAAATTACATCTCTATGTTGGCTTCAACAAAATAATAAAACATATACAAATTCTTGGCTCAATCCTCAAATAATTTTTAATGCAAATCGATCAAGGTTGGCCACAACATAGTGAAGAACCAAAATAACATCCTTGAACATGAACCACCTTCAAAAATTATTCCTTGAAGATCCACAACACGCTACAACCACCCTATCAGCCATGAACATGAAAAACATGAACACGCAAGATAAAATCACCAATCGCGAGCACAATGATCAATGCAGATGTGCAACACAAATAGAGAAACATCTAGAAACATCCAAAAACATCATGAATCACCAGAGAAGCATCCGTTAAAATTGAACTTACTAGAATTGCATCATCTTCATTCAAGAACATGAACTAAAGCAACAAAAAAACTATCAAAACACAAATCTTCATAACTCGATCAAATATTCATGCAGATCTCTGAAACTCAACTTGGATAGACTACATAAACTCGACAAAAAATCATTTAGTCCACAATCTCTGATCATCAATGTACTTAGCTCACCAAAAAACTGGACTTCACTTCACCACTGACAACCTGCAACTTATTCCATTAAAATTTTCTCAATATCCTTGACATATATAGCCTTAATGCCAATAATGTTGACATCAATGACAACCACATATCAACAACACAACCACAACATCCAACATGTAAAACCAATCCTCTTAGCACAATCACAATAAAAATTGTCTAACCCTTCATGAGTGGTCTAAAATCCTTTGTTCAGGTTTGTAGGACCTTCTAAGACCCCTTTCCAATAGGGAATATGCACAAACAACACTTTTAGACTTAGATTTGCTCAACTTTCAATTGCTGCCCCAACACTATCATACACAATCATTTATGACAATCATCACACTTTGTCAAATAATGACCAAGAAAGCTTCAAAACTCCTTGAGTATGTCTGAAAGACCTTCATACACATTCTTCACACCTTTTCCCAATTACAAAAAACACCAATCTTGCTTTTTGATGGCATGCAAACTGACTTTCACTACCTTTTATGACTGTCCTACCACACAATCAAGAAGAGATTTGCTAAAAAAAAACCATCTCAAACTATAATATAGGGAACTGAAACTTTGGGAGCATGAAATTTATAAAAATAATAAATTTTGACAAAATTTCATGATTTTTCACAGAATCAATTTCAAGATATGATCAAAACAAGTTGACTAGATACTCTAGGTAGGGTTTTTGATAGTTTTTAGGAAAAATGCA
Source organism: Sequoia sempervirens (assembly GCA_007258455.2). Lineage (NCBI taxonomy): Eukaryota > Viridiplantae > Streptophyta > Pinopsida > Cupressales > Cupressaceae > Sequoia > Sequoia sempervirens. The sequence goes on along the minus strand of VDFB02281492.1, from coordinate 1,019,694,443 downwards.
ATAACTTCCTCAATACAAAATGAAAATTCATAAAATAAAAACTGAAATAAATTTGGTTCAATATCCACACTATTCCATTGATTTCATACCCTCATTTTGTCCGTACAAGCAATACCAAATAATAGAAGTTGCTGCAATGTTTAGAAAACACCCAAAAACTTGCTTCAATTCACTCCAAGTTTGAAAAATCACTACAAATAATCCTTGCATTCACCCATTCCAGCTTATTCATTCCTTTTTCAAGCTTTTTTCAATTGATTCCCACGTTAATACCCTTGCATGTAACTAGAATTGACTTTTTTGACAACTTGTTAAAGTTGTCATGCAACATTTTTAGCAACTTTTACAATTTTAGCAATTTGACAACTTTTCCCACCAACAACCAAACCCACTACAAAAATGAATTGAATAAAATAGAGTATGGTCATAAATGACCTTATGAGCCACTAAAACCCATTATCAACCCAAAATTACAAGAAAAAAATAAAAATGATAAAAAATGAAGCACCTAATGCCCCTACACCATACACCCAAGGAGAAGAAGACTCAAGTCCCACTTGAGTGCAAGTCTTCTCTTTCTTTCTAGTCTTCCAATTCTTTTTCACTATTGCCTTGATGTATTATTGGCTTTGTCTTTGTGTCTTCAAATTTTTTTACATCGGTTGTCTTCTTAGCTCCTTTGCTTATTTCTTCCTTGCAAAGTATTCCTCTTTTGGCATCCTCCTCTGAACCTAATCTCTTTCAAGAGTCTGCTTCTCATTGATTTGTATCTCCTTGTCTAACAAACTTGTACATACATAGTCCAATGAAAGTTTATAAATAAAATATTGATACATTGAGGTCTCCTCCTTGTCTCCATGCACCATACACTCCACTTCAACACCAAAGAGATCATCCATGTGTGCTATTGTTGGCTTAGGACTGAACTTGTCCTCTAAGGGTCTCCTTTGATAAATATCATCTTCTAACACTTCCATATTAGTTGTTAATTTCTCTTGAATTTCATACACAAAGTAGTGATCCTCTTTTCCCAAACTTTCCATCTCCTTCCAAAGGATGTGATCAATCTATGTATATGAAGTGAATACTTCCTACTGCACTTCAGGGCTGCATTCATCATTGAACTTTTCAATTTGTCCTACTGCTGCAAACAACTTATCATTCATATCCATTTCTTCCTATGTTACTAGGTTCTTCTATTTTTCTGAAAGAACTTACTCTGGGAGCATTTGGGTTATGGTTCTTGTTGGGGGCATGTCTACGAGCACCTAGGGAGTGCCTGGGAACTCCTTGGGCACTCCCAAACATGCCCAAAAGAATCCAAATGCTCCCATAGAGTTTGGACACTGTATATGCATAAAATTGGTCATGTCTAATCCTAGCATTTAATTAAATATTTATTATTTAATTAATCCTCTAAGTTCCTCTACATATGATTAAATTTAATTAATTTAATTATATTGTTCATTCACTTTATTCTTCTTTCATGATTAAATAAATCAATTTTATTTAATTATTTCACATCCATATGTCTACTTAATTAATTAAATAAATACTCTTTATTTATTAATTATCACATTTTTGAATTTAATTAAGTCTTTTGATTTAATTAAATTTAAATATTTCTTTTCTCCTATTCAAAACTTTCTTCTAATTAATTAAATATTTTATTTAATTAATTTCATCCACATGTCATTTCTTAAATAATTTAATTAAATATCTTTATTTAATTAAATATCCTTCATATATTTAATTATGAAATCCTTCATTATTCTTCAAATCCTAATTAAATATTTTATTTAATTAAGAAAAATCTTCCATATCAACCATAAATAAATAATTGAATTTTATAATTCATTATTTATCTTCAAAATCTTTCCAAAATCTCACAAAAAGATTATTTTTACAATTCATCTTTATCATCTCATCTTATCTCTTCTACGAAAAAGGAAACAAATCTTGCTTTCTGGTTTTCTTCTATTTTTCTCTCTAGTCTTATCCATCTTCGACCGTTCAATCTGTCAGGAATTTTCACAGCCGTTGATCATCTTAGCCAATCAGAATCTTTTGAAAGCTCTATAAATACCCCTATGAATCCAAGCATTGGTTACAACACACATGCATTAGATATAGGCATTCATGCGATTAGCATCTTAGCATTGTTATGATCAACTTTAGCATTCATAACATTTCTTAGTTCTAGTTTCTTTGAATATTAATCATAGCATGTTAATCATATCTAATCATAGCATGCATTCATATTCAATCTCGTAGAACTCTAGGAAGACTATTTGTTGAGCCTAGTACACAATCTAAGAGCAAGCTAGAATCAACAAAAAAAATGGAGATAGAGGATGATAGTACGACATCAAGGGCAGAAGACTAAGTTTTCATTTTTGTTATTTTAATTTTCTATTTTGATTTAATGTCTTATCGTTGTGTTTGATTTATTTACTTTTAATCTGCATTTATCACACTTAAAATCGACCACACATTTCTGGTGCGCACCATGGGGCCCTTCCCCCATTTTTAACATTTACTTGCAGGTTTTTTAACAGGATCTTGCGTTTTGGAATTCATATTTTTGACAAGAATTTCTATTTTAGTGCATACATGGCTTTTTATAGCACATCCAGGGTTTTTAACGGCGCTTTCACAGGTCTTTCAGCACATTTAGGAACTATTTCGGTGCATTTAGGGAACATATCAATGCTTATAAGGAACATAATGGCGCATATACTCAGCTCATTTCATTAAATTTTTTGTAAAAAAAATGTTGCATTTTCTTTTAGCACATTTAAGAGTTCTTTTAGTGCATTTAGGATTTTATGCAGCGCTTACAGGATCTATTTTGGCGCATTAACTTATTTTTGTAGTGCATATATATGATCTTTTAGCACATACAAGTTGTAACTAAACAAGTTTCTATGTCTGACGCCTTCCATAGATCAGAACTTTTCTAACTTAAAATGAACCAATCCTAGGGTAGACAACAATTTAAAATGAACCAATCCTAGGATAGACATGGAATTTAAAATGAAGCAATCCTAGGGTAGTCACCACACATTTTTTTTGTAGTTAAAATGAATCCCATGCTTGTTGTGAAGCAACATCTTTACATAGATTAAATCATTGTCATTTGGGCTTTAAAAAGAACATTGTTTGCTTTGTCTATGGCAATAGGTCTATGCTCTTCCCTTAACTAGGTGATCAGAATACCAGACTTGCCTTTTCAATTTTTGCAATTTTAATGTTTTATTACATCTTGTAGAGGGCCTGCTCTTGTAGGAAAAAATACTCACCCAAGAGGAACGACCCAAGTGGGTTCAAGCCAAATCCAGGCTATTCCAGCCCAATTTTAAATTTAAAGAAAATATGGGGAAACCCACTTTTGCCGATAGTGTGCAAGATAACCATCCCAAAAGCCTTTGTTCTAAAGGTTGGGAGGTCTCCTAAGGGAGTTTATTATTGCCGTACCAAACATAAACCCTTACTACGAACCTGTAGTAGCCAACCATGTCAATGTCTAAACATCCTAATAATCACAGTGCAAGGGCATGGAAGAATCTTCCCCCAAGACACTCAACATATAACTACCAAGTTCCATTTGCTTAGGGGATCTAGTATCCACTTCCGTCACTCTGAGTACATGCCTAGAAAAGACAAAAACATAGGTGCCCCTTGAAGGGTGGAATGGTTGTGTGAGTTGATGTAGTTCTAAGATGTGGGTTGTGGTTATTATGATGACCTACTTGAGTACTAAGAGTGAGTCTACCTGAATTGTCTGTCATGTATGAAACCTGTGAAAACACTTTTTGAAAAACATTTTTGAGCATACACTTGATGTTTAGTATAGGAATTAAGAACAACTATTTTCAAAGTGTTTGATGTGTTTTCAATCACATTAATTCAGATAAAAGATCATCCAAAATGAACATGAATTTCAACTAAAACTACTCACAACTATTCAAAAAGTTGTTCTGGAAAATTGTTTTAGCTCATCTAGGGTATATCTTAGCGCATATAAGGTTTCTTGTAGCCCATTCACTGATTAGTTCAACACATTTGGAGTCTTTTTTTGTGCATTGAGTGTTTTAGTGCATGTGCTAGGTATTCTAAAAATAGTTTTTGGTCACTAACAAACTTTTTTTTTTGTAGTGCATATAGGACACATAGTAGCACATACGAGGTCTATTGTAGCACATTTAACTATTTATCTGGCACATATGCATGTTTCTGCAGCACATATAAGGTATAAAGTAGCGCATCTGTCACTTTTCTAGAATTTTTGCCTTTGACAGATGAGTTTATAGCATCCTCGGTCTAGTAGCATATTGACATTTCTCTCATGCTTAGAGAGTGGAAAGCAACTAAATTTGTTAGGAAATCAATTGCCAATAGGATCAAGGATCAAGAAACCCAAGAAAAATTTAGGTTACAAGAAGAACTTACAACGAAGGAATTTTTTGTATAAAAGTTGAAACGTCTTGCTCCACTACCGTGAATTTCTCCATAGGTACCAAGATTTTGCTAGGGGATTTACCGATGAATACACTGTAGAGCCTTTATATTCACAAGCCTATTTTCAGAGAAGAGCTCTATCAAACAACACAATCACAATCAACCTCTCAACTTCGAGTATCTACCACAACCTTCTATTGAATATCCAACACATCCCAGTCAAATCCTTTAGTGAGTTTAATTAGGCTATTTGATATACTTATCATTCTTCAAAAACAAGGATCAAATCTTAAAAGTGCACCTTTCAAACAAACTTCTAATTATTGATTCAACTACCCCAACAAGATTCTGACATCCTTCATACTTGGAAGCCACAATCAAGAATTAGAAATGTCATTTGATCATATCATAAGATTTTCATCTTATCAAATAAAAACATCATCATTTTTGCACTTATCAAACTATGATCTAAGTCTAGAAGAACATTTCAAAATCATATGCCTATTTTTACAAGATCTCAATACAATAAGCTGAAGGAGGATATTCAACAAGAAGATGATACCCAAAGAACTCAAGAAGAAGGTGAGACTAGTAACCCCCTTTATAGTGTGAGTAGTAATCCCCTTTTTAACGATAACATGGATGAAAGAGAAAAAAATATGTTCCCTTCCAACAGAGACATGAGCAGAACTCCTATAGATAGTGATGATGAACAAGATGAAGAGCATCACCTTAGAGAAGCTGAACAAGATCCTAAATTTCACAAAGCCTTAGAAATTATCTTAGAGTGCAACAAAGAGAAATATTTCTTGTATTTGGCTGACAAAGGAGCTAGATTGCCTCATGATTTTAATACAGAGAACTTACAAAGGAATCTTGATGAGATACCCTTGTTTGATATTAGTGCCTTGTCTCAACAAGTTAAGGCACTTCAAGAGAAAATTAAAGACATGCAAGGGGAACCACAATGAAGACATATGCTCTTAAGGACATCTATCCTTATCGCTTTGATCGACGTCTCAACATGATCTCATTTCCTAAACATTGTGAAATCCCAAAGTTTGATCGTTACAATGGGAAATCAGATCTAATTGACCATATTAGGGACTTCTGAAATATGACTTTAGAATTTTCCCATGAGGACACATACTTGATGCAATTGTTTCTTAGAAGTCTTGGAGGCCAATCTATGGAATGGCTATCAAAAATCACACCGCCTGCCAAGACATTTGAGGAATTGATTAATGAGTTCATATCACAATATTCCTACAACATACAACATCAAATAACCATGATTGATCTCTACAAGGCTAAAAAAAACTTGGTGAACCATTTATTACATTTCTTCAGAGATGGAAATGATTGTTTGCTAGATATCCATGTCATGTTCCTGAAAAGGAAAAGATCACCACTCTCATAAAAAACTTAGATCAAGAAATGAGTTATTGTCTTAATCTTCATTTTCCTCCCTCTTTTCAAAAATTGATTGAAATGCCATTTCCATTGAAAGTGCCTTGGTCTAGAGAGGGATAATAAAACTTGATAAGGACAATCCTACCTCGTCAAATCACCACAATGACAAATCTAAGTTTTGGAATCACAAAAAAGACATGGTGAATGATGGTGTTGTAGATGAAAATAATGTCTCAACCAAGCCATTTGTTCTTGGTGCTTCAAGTGCTCCTCGCAACAATAATTATAACAATGTCAAATCAGTCACAAATCAGGGAAACAATCCTCCTCTATCGAGGAATAACATGAATCAAAATTTTACTCCCAATCAAGGGAATGACAACAATCAAGGTTACTGTGGAAATGATAACAACAACAATTCATTAGGAAATACCTCGAACAAAAATCTGCAACGATCTTCATTCTTCTCTAGCAGAAGAACTTTTACTCCATTGGGTCAATCCTTAGAATCTGCATTCAAAGAATTGATGGCTAAAAATGTTCTTACTTTTCCACCTCAACGCAACTTTGAACCCAGTGTGAAGCCTCCATCATGGAATGATGCATACTATTGTGATTTTCATTAGTGTAAGGGTCATCGCATGAATAATTGTCAAGCCTTGAAAAATAAAGTCCAAGGCTTAATCGAAAATGGCACCATCACAATATAAGGGCAGCAATAATCAAATGAAGAGCACCAAGCATTTCACAACCCTTTTCCCAATTATCAAAAGGGTGATTCTTCTGGAAAAAGTGTGAATCATATCAATGATCATATAATCAATCATATCTACACTGATGACGAGCAGATCAATGTTATAAAAGTTAAGGAAAGGAGGGAATATAGAGAAGTTAACACAACAACAAGGGCACAAGCTAAAGTTGTCTTAAAGGATGCTTCTTAAAAATCCACTGTACCTCTACCTCAACATCAATATGACTTAGTCAATCAACTTTGAAAAACTCCTGCTCAGATTTCTATCTTAGAACTCCTAAAGATTTCCCCAACACACAAGGAAATTATAGAAAAGGCCCTCGTTGAAACAACTGTATCCACTGATCTGGATGTGGACCGATTTTACACCATGGTAGGAAACTTGTCCTCACCCAGATGCCTCTCATTCTCTAAAAAAGATGATGTTTCCATGACACATCCACATAATTCATCACTATACTTAGAAGTCACAATCCACAAGTTTCATGTCAGATGCATCTTAATAGATGGCGGTGCTGGTTTGAACATTTGTACTATGAAGTTACTTTAGGCTTTAGATTTTCTGAAGACTCCATTGATCCCAAAATAAATATTACTATTAAAGTCTATGATGATGAGGAAAGAACATCCAAGGGTTTAATCATGTTGCCGATTAGAGTGGGACCTATTACCAAGAATACTTTATGTCAAGTGTTAGACCATGATCTTGCATACAACATCTTGTTGGGTCATCCTTGGATCCATGAAATGCAAGTTGTCCCATCCACATATCATCAATGCCTCAAATTCCCTTATGACAGACATGAGATCACAATACCAGCTGATAATTCAAACAATTAGACTTGTGCCAACATGAAAGCTAGTCAAGATACTTTGGTTCCCAACAATCGAGAGGCTCCTACTAATACTTCTCTCAAAGTTGATACACAAACTAGTCAGTTAACCAAAAGCTTTGACAAGAAACTACGGTTCAAGGACAATGGAGTAGGGGAGTACTCTCTCTGTCTTGCTAATCTACCTATATCACCTCGGTCACATGGACAACATTCTATCACACAACAACAAATATTTGTAGCATCAACATCAGTGCAACCACCAATAGATCCAAATACAAAGTTTAATGGATGATTTATCAGAGAAAAATTCCCCATGGAAGATTCCAAGGATAGAGAAGTTATAAGTTGGCTCTATAAAGATGAAGATGAAATAGTTCTTAATGTCAAACTACCTACTGATCAATATGGTAAAGGATATTCAATCATGCAAAAGATGGGCTACGATGGTAATGGTCCTATTGGAAAGAGAAAAGGAGTAGTTGAGCCTATTCACCTTCCGGGACTTGTTGCAAAAGATAAAAAAGGACTAGGCTATGATACTAACTCAAAAGAAAGACCATCTAAGTAGTTGCATGATACTATCCTCACATTGCAAGAAGGGTCTGATACAAGGAAATCCTATTTGATAGCAATTCAAAATTTTGTGGATAATAACTCTAACACAGATTCTAGTGAATACAAGTGGGACACCATCTGCAATGATGAATTCTAGAGGAAAAAAAGGTTGATGTGGTACAAAAGTACACCCCAACTCTAATTGAAGGTGAAGGGTCAGGGTCCCAACCACAAGAATCTGAACTATACAAGGAAATTATGATTCTAGTGATACCGAGTTAGATTTAATCAAACAAAACTATTGTGAGAACAATACCATCATTGATTTACCTCATACCTTGAATCCTATAGACAATTCCATTATGACCATAACCATAGCTGATTTCATGCAACCCGATGACCCACTACCTTTGATCCATCTTGATCTCATTGAATGGGATTCATCTGAAACTATCGACATACCTATGTTTCCAACCGATGAATCTTTCATGAACTTCCTTTCCGTAGATGACACAAATGATTGTTCCACTAATAATTTTTGGCATAGAGTTTTTAATAAGGAAAGTGTCAAGTCTCCTAGTTGCAAAAATAAAAAAGAAAGATCTAATGGTGAAAACCAGAATCTGGCAGTGTTAGATCAAACAAAAGATAAAACAGAGAGCGTATCAGATGGTGAATTTTTTTTAAGTCACCAGATGATGGGATACTTGACACTCTCCCAGAGCATTATCATGAGCGATCACCTACCTTGATTGAGCCTATAAAATAATTTAATCTTGAAACTATAGAAAAACCAAGGATCCTACAATTAGTTGCATCAATGACAGATAAAGTGGTACTTGAGTTCATGGAATTTCTTAGAGAAAATCAAGTCAACTTTTCCTGGTCTTATGCAGACATGCCAGGTCTTGATCCTGATCTTATAATGCATCACTTGTCCATCAAATTAGGAGTTAAACTTGTGAAACAAAAACTTAGAAAGATGCATCCTCATGTTGTGCTACTGGTTAAAGAACTCTGAAAACACCTTGATGTGGGATTTATAAGATCAATCGACTATGCAGAATGGATCTCCAACATCGTTCTTGTGTCCAAGCCCTACAAAAGTGTTAGAGTATGCAAAATTTTAGAGATCTTAATAAGGCATGTCCTAAGAATGATTTCCCACTTCCAAGCATCAATACTATAGTTGATCTGACAGCTAGCCATGCCATGTATTCACTAATGGATGTATTTTTTGGTTACAATCAAATCAAGATTGCACCTAAAGACCAGGACAAAACAACTTTCACATGTCCATGGGAAACTTACTATTGGAATGTCATGCCTTTCGGTCTAAAGAACATTGGGGCTACTTACCAAAGAGCTATGACTACATTTTTTCATGACATGATGCACACATTCATGGAAGATTATGTAGATGACATATTGGCAAAGCCATACACAAGAGAAGGACATCTCAAAGTGTTACCCAAAATATTTGCAAGGTTGGAAAAGTTCAAAGTTCGCCTTAACCCCAAGAAATGTGTCTTTGGGGTCACATCTAGAAAAATATTATGATACATAGTATCAGGAAAAGGAATTAAAGTAGATCATGCTAAGGTGCAAGCGATCATGGAAATGCCTCCACCAAGGAATATTAGTCAGTTGAGGTCATTACAGGGATGACTTCAATCTATACGAAGGTTCATTTCATAGCTGGAAGATAAGAGTCTCCCTTTCACACACTTACTACATAAGAATGTTCCTTTCAAATGGGATGATAAGTGTGAGATGGCCTTTCAATAGATCAAATAGTACTTAATGAATCCACCAGTTCTAGTATCGCCAAATTTGGACAAACCTCTAATCTTATATATTTCTACAATAGAGACATCTTTTGGGACATTATTAGCACAAGAGGAATCTACGGGAAAAGAACATGCAATTTATTACATCAGCCAAACGCTAATAGGTCATGAACTCAACTACACTTTCATTGAGAAGGCTTGTCTCGTAGTAGTCTTTGCATCACAAAATTTTGAACACTACATGTTAACTCATACAATCAATCTTGTTGCAAAGATTCATCCACTCAAGTATCTGCTAAGTAAGGCAACATTGATAGGAAGGTTAGGAAAATGGGTTATGATCCTGAGCAAGTTTCACATCCATTATGTTGATCACAAAGCAATCAAAGGACAAGTTATTGTTGATCAAATAGCCGAAGCACCACTCTAAACAGAGCATCCCATGCACATTGAATTTCCAGATGCTGATGTCTTCACTGCAAAATCCAAATAGTCATGGTCACTATACTTTGATGGTTCTTTTACTCAACATAGATCTGGGGTAGGCATACTCTTTGTCACCCCTCAAGGACATACCATTCCTTGGTCATATAGGCTAATGTTTCCATGCACTAACAACATAGACAAATATGAAGCTTTAATTACTAGGCTCAAGATCGCATTGGAATGGAGGATCACAGAACTACAAGTTTATGGTGACTCACAATTAGTCATTAATCATATCAATGATGATTATCAGACCAAAGATGACAAATTGTTGCCATATAAGAAGATGTTTGATGATTTCAAGAAATACTTTGTAGATATCAAGTTCATACAGATTCCAAGACTTGATAACAAGACAGCTGACGCCATGGCCATGATTGCATCATTGCTACAACTCTCATTATCATTATCATGTCATATTCATTTCATTTATCTCATATCATTATCATCTCATTATTATTATCATGTCATATTCATTTCATTTATCTCAAATAATTATCATTTCATTATCATATCATATCATTATCATCTCATTATCATTATCATGTCATATTCATTTCATTTTTCTCATATCATTATCATTTCATTATCATATCATTTCATTATCATCTCATTATCATTATCATGTCATATTCATTTCATTTATCTCATTTCATTATCATTTCATTATCATTTCATTATCATTTCATTATCATATCATTATCATATCATTTCATTTCATTTATCTCATTATCTTTATCATTTCATATCATTTCATTTCATCATATATTTCATCCTATTATTTATCCTATCTTGCATGCACTTATCATTTTCATACCATTTTCCATAAACATTGACTCATTTTACATATCATTTAAAATCATATACATACTACGAATTCATCTCATAAACATAAACATCCATTTTTCATTACATCATCATTCTTCATCACATTTGAAAAATCCAAAAACAAAAGTTCCATACACATATCATCCATCTGCATGACATCATTAGTTCACATCAAAATTGGTCATCATCGCATGAATCATCTTGCATGTCATATTAGTCATCAAATCGATATAATACATATAAAAAATACATCTCATAACATATACAAACAAATGCATATCCATATCATATCATCATATCAAATGGACATATCATCACTCATCAAAAATACATACAAATGTCCAAAGTCTAATGAAACTGAAAAATATAGAGAGATACATGAGATATGATAAAAACCAATATACATGCTCAAAACAATGATATACATCAATAACCTTGCATCAATCAATCAAGGCTGGCTAGTGGACCCCCTGATGGAGGTAGTTTCGAGGAGGATGGCCTACCACTAGTCCCTACATCAGGATCTTGTTGTGGCCCTGTGACCCCTCTACTCTGTGTAGTCATCTATGATTTGCTCCTAGTTCTACTATGGGACTAATGGTAAGGCTCTCTACAGTCAGGAGGACACAACTCTGCATACCTCACCCAATAGTACTTGGCCTCCCTAGCAATCTCAAACCCCTCTATAATGGCCTCTCATAAAGATGCACTCTCAACGATGTCCATGAGTCTTTGTGCCACCACCTCTGCCTCCACTGCCCTCCGTCTGAAAGAATCCCTCTCTGCTATCAACTGGGCTACCTATGGGTCTAGGGCAGGAGGAGGTACTTGTACCTATGCCTATGCCTATGCTTGTGCAAGTTGTGCCTATAACTATACTATCAGACCCTGAGCCTGAGCCAACTGGCTCTACCACTACGCCTACTACCCCTGCAATGTTTGTACCTGGGCCTGTAGCGTATCTATCTATGTGATGTAAGAGAATCCAATGGTGTAAGAGTAATCTTGCATAACCCAAAAACATGCATTTCATTTATATTTTATTTGGTTAGATTTTTGTAGATGTCTTTGCATTTCTGGATACCCTTTTCGTCATTATGTAAATCCCCAATTCTAGTTTTATTTTTCTGCTTTCTCTGGTCAACTGCTATTTTTAGCAGCTTTTGGAATTTGCTTCTATTTTTAGCAACTTTTAGAATTTGAAGGTTTTTTGGAATGAAAATTATATGGGAGGATTCAAAATAGAAAAATAAGAAGATTGGTGAAAGAATCAGGCTGAGAGCATTCCCGGTTTGAAAGATATTGCAGTTTTAATCTCCTAGAAAAGCACCTGAAAACCTTCTAGATTAGGTTTGAGGCACTAAATGGCCCCAAAACTGTCTGAGCACATTCTTGAATTTGAGACCTTTCCGATGGTTCAAAAGGTTTGAAAAATGAAGCCCCAAATCAAAAGTTATGGCTCCCAGAAGTTGGTACACTTTCAAAATGTGCTAATTTTCGAATGGTGTTTTAATTTTTCAATTTCAAATTGTAATTCTTGGTGCCAAACTGCCAAAACTCATAACTAGAATGTTGTTCTTGGCTCCAAATGGAAAAGGGGCTATTTATGGGGGGAATTTTTATGATTTTTGATAGGTTTTTGGGGAAAAAGACTTCGTATGCTGCAAAATGGGGAACTTTTGTAATTTCTGAAACTTTTGTACCATGCATGTATCACAGAGCTCAAGGATTTGAGATCCTCTACATGTAAGATTTACATTATTGAATAATAATAAAGTTTGCTAGTTCTGTGCATTATTTTTTTGTCTTAGGTTTTCTCCCTCGTTAGGTGGTATCAGAGTAGGTTTTCTTGAGCGTGTGAACAAATCGTCGATCATGAGGCAGTTCATACTAGGATTGTGCTTGTGGGTTTGAGGTATTCAAGATGCCTCCAAGAGTGATGCCTGGTAGGTGTGGTGGTGTAAGAGGTGACAAAAATGCTAGTGGAAGAGATCCATTGGTGGCCGAGGGTTTTAGAGCCCTCCAAAGACAAATTAATGCATTGCAAGAGCAAATGAGAAGAAGGTTAAACCCAGGAAGAAGAGGAGAAAGTGAGGATGAAGAAGAGAGAGACGATATAGATGTAGAAGAGGAAGAAGTAGCGATTGATCCAGATCAAATGCGGCTAATTAAGGCTATTTCAAAGATAAAAAAAGACCCAGAATAGAAGTTCCCAGTTATTCTAGAAGTCTGAACCCAGAAGGGTTGATCGACTGGATCAATGAGCTAGAAGAGTTTTTTGAGTATGAAGAAGTAGAGGACCCAGATTAGGTTAAGTTTGCAAAAACAAAGCTAAAGGGCCATGCCAATATTTGGTGGAAAGAGGTCCAGTTGAAGAGAAATCAAAAAGGAAAAGGAAAGATCAGTAGTTGGAATCGCATGGTGGAGAAAATGAAGAAGCAGTTCATACTAGTGGACTATGAGTTAGATCTGCTGAAGAAATTACAAGGGTTGAAGCAAGGAAGTAGATCTGTGAAATAATACATGGAATATTTTCACAAGATTATCATCAGAACAGGACATACAGAGGCTAACAAGGAGAAGGTAGCTCGTTATCTTAATGGGTTACGACTGAGCATTGATGAGGAGTTAAGCCTAGTCAGAATGACCACCATTGAAGACACGTACCAGTTCACCCTGAAAGTTGAAGAAAATTTGAAGAAAAGGTTTGATAACAAGCAAAAATGAAGAGGAGGTCAAAGTGGAAGGGTGGTGGAAGATCTTCTAGAAGCCAAAATGAGGATGAGAAGAAAAATGGAGATGTGGGTACTAGCCAAGGATAGAGGAGTGATAATTTCTACTGCCTGCGTGATCAAAACGGTGGTGATCAAAGAGGTAGAGGATGAGGTAGATCTGGACAACGATCTGGAAGAGATGGTTTTAGAGGAACTTGTTCCCAGTGTGGTGAAGAGGGGCACCGAGCCTATGAATTCCCACAACAAGAAGAAAGGATAGACAGAAGACCATAAGTTCGTGGAAGGGTTGCACATGTAGATGAGGAGGCCCAATCTGAGCATTCATATGATGTTGAAAGGGGAGAAGCCCTAGTGGTGAGAGGAGCCCTAATGGCTAGAGAGAAGGAGCTAGAAAAGAGGAAGAATCTATTTCGCACAAGGTTCAAATGTGAAGGAAAATGTTGTGATGTCATTATTGATAGTGGGAGCATTGATAATCTGGTGTCAGAAGAGATGGCTGAAAAAATAAAGTTGAAGAGGGAAAGGCATCCACATCCATATTGGATTTCCTAGCTGCAAAAAGATCACAAAGTTCTATTTAATGAGTAGTGCCTGGTGAAGTTTAAAATTGGGAGCTATCGTGATGAGGTACTTTATGATATAATCCCCATGGATGCATGTCACATGTTGTTGAGGAGGTCGTGGCAGTTTGATAAGAAAGCTATACATGATGGTCATGCAAACACTTATTCCCTTACAAAGGATGGAGTCCGCCATAAGCTGAAACCCCTAAAGCAGGATGAAGAAAGGTTATGCAGTAGTGCTAGGGTTTGTTATGTTGATGGAAGAATTTTTTTAGAAGGCATGAAGCATGAATGTCTATGTTATGCATTGATTCCTAGAATGGATAAAGAGGATAGTGCGAATGTACCAATAGAATATTTTGGGTTATTGGGTGAGTTTCAGGAGATTGTTTCTGATAATGTGCCTGAGGGTTTACCACTAGTGAGGAAGACTAGTCATTAGATTGACTTGATCCCTAGAGCCAGTTTGCCAAATAAGGTAGCTCACAGAATGACTCCTGCAGAAAATGAGGAGTTGAATAGACAAGTTTAGGAGTTGTTGAGAAAGGGTTTGATTCAAGAGAGTTTGAGTTCATGTACAGTACCTATAGTACTAGAACCGAAGAAGGATGGGGAGTGGAGAATGTGCAGAGACTCTCAAGCCATAAAAAAGATGACGATCAAGTATAGATTTTCCCTACCAAGGATGCATGACCTGATGGATTGTTTGAGTGGAGCGCAATACTTCACAAAGATTGATATGAAGAGTGGATATCACTAGATCCAGATTCGTGAGGGAGATGAATATAAGACCACCTTTAAAACCAAAGAGGGCCTGTACGAGTGGTTAATCATTCCCTTTGGGCTAACCAATGCACCAAGCACATTCATGCAACTCATGAATGAAGTATTCAAAGGAGTTTTTGGGGAATTTTGTTATTGTGTACTTAGATGATATTTTGATATTCAGTAAGTCCTTGGGTGAGAATTTGGTGCATATTCATAGAGTCTTTGAAAAGTTGAGAGAAGATAAATTGTTGATTAATCTAAAGAAGTGTAGTTTTGTGAGGAAGGAGTTAGTGTACTTGGGGTTTGTTGTTTCGGAAAAAGGTCTCAAGATGGACCCAGAGAAGGTAAAGGCTATTCTGGAATGGCCTACCCCAAGAACTATTACTGAGGTGAGATCTTTCCATGGTCTAGCCATTTTTTACAGAAAGTTCATTAGAAACTTCAGTAGTATTTGTGCACCCTTGACTGAAACAATGAGAGGGGATAGAAAAGAGTTCAAGTGGAGCACTAGAGTAGTGAAGAGTTTTGATTTGTTGAAGCAGAAAGTGACAAAGCAACTAGTTTTAGCCCTCCCATATTTCAATAAGGTGTTTTAGGTGGATTGTGACGCCAATGGTTGTGCCATTGGAGCAATGTTGAGCCAAGAAGGTAAGCCCATTGCCTATTTCAGTGAAAAGTTAAATGATGCAAAGAGAAAGTACTTTGTATATGATCAAGAATATTATGCAATAGTTCAAGCATTAAAGAAATGGAGACATTATCTATTGCTGAAAGAGTTTGTTTTGTTTATTGATCATCAAGCATTATAGTATCTGAATAGTAAAGGGAAATTAAATCAAAGGCATATGAAATGGGTAGAATTTTTACAAAGCTATACCTTTGTTTTAAAGCATAGGAGTCGAAGGTTGAATAGGGTTGTAGATGCCTTAAGTAGGAGGCAAACATTGTTGAATGAGATGCAGATTGAAGTGGTTGGGTACAATGAACTCAAGAAATTGTACCCTAGGGATCCTGATTTTGCAGAGGCTTGGAAAGCTTGCAAGGATCCTATTATAGTTGATAGGATAGGGTGGTTGGATTTCATAATCCAGGATGACATGTTGTTTAAAGGAAGCCAATTGTGTATTCCAAGGAGTTCCATGAGGGAGAACCTGATAAAGGAAAAGTATAGTGGAGGAATGGCATTGCATTTTGGTCGGGATAAGACTATTACCATTATCAGTGAACATTATTATTGGTCACAGTTTTCATAGGATGTGAGGAAGTTTGTGTAAAGTTGTAGGGTGTGTTAGATGGCTAAGGGAGTGAGCTAGAATACAGGGTTGTATCAGCCCTTACCTATACCAGAGAGGCCTTGGGAAGATATAAGTATGGACTTTTCTCTTGGTTTGCCAAGGACACAAAGAGGGAACAATTTAGTGTTTGTGGTAGTTGAATTTTTTTCAAAGATGGCACATTTCATTCCATGCCAGAAGACCCATGATGCAGTCCACATCGCTGACTTGTTCTTCAGAGAGGTGGTGAGGCTACATGGTCTGCCAAAGAGTATAGTCTCAAATCGTGATACCAAGTTGTGGGATACTTTTGGAGGACCTTGTGGAAGAAGTTGAAGACAGAGTTGAAGTTCAATTTTGCACACCATCCACAAACTGATGGGCAGACTGAGGTTGTGAAAAAAAGTCTAGGTAACCTACTAAGATGCTTGGTAGGAGATAAACCCAAGGGATGGGACTTGATCTTACCCTAGGTAGAATTTTCTTACAACAATTTTGTCAACAGAATCACTGGCAGATCCCCATTCTAGATTGTGTATGGAGGTAGTCCCATGACCACTCTAGAATTGAGGAAGATGGACCAGGAGAAGAAGACTAGTGCCAAAGCCGAAGAATTTGCAAAGCACATCAAGAATGTGCATGATGAGGTAAGAGAACAGATCAATAAGATGAATATGCAGTATAAGGATAAGGAAGATCAGAAGAGAAGGAATAAGGAGTTGCAGGTAGGTGACGAAGTGATGGTCCACTTAAGGAAGGAAAGGTTTCCAATGGGAACCTATAACAAATTAAAGATAAAGAAGTTCGATTCCTATAAAATTTTGAAGAGGCATGATTCAAGGAATGCATATGAGGTAGAGTTTTCAGATGGAGTCAACATTTCCCCTGTGTTCAACATTTTAGATTTGACAGAGTATTATGAAGGTGGCACAGAGGAAGTACCAACAATGGAACAATGTGGTATTCCAACATCTACTTCAGAGAAAGAGGAGATTGAAGCAATCTTGGATAGCCGTGTGGGAAGGAGTACCAGAAACAGACAATATGAAGAATATCTGGTGAAGTGGAGAGGAAGGCCTGTGGAAGACTCATCTTGGTTGTCTAAGGCAGAGGTTGACCGTTTGGGTTTTCCTCAACCATCTGAGACGTGACGGGGTCACTTCTCAATTTACCCTGGGTGTCTCATGCAGGAGCATCCAATGGTGTAAGGGCAATCTTGCATCACCCAAAAACATGCATTGCATTTATATTTCCTTTGCTTAGATTTTTGTAGATGTCTTTGCATTTTTGGATACCTTTTTCGTCATTATGTAAATCCCCACTTTTAGTTTTGTTTTTCTGCTTTCTTTGGTCAACTGGCATTTTTAGCAACTTTTGGAATTTGCTGCTATTTTTAGCAACTTTTAGAATTTGAAGGTGTTTTGGAATGAAAATTATATGGGAGGATTCAGAATGGAAAACTAAGAAGATTGGTGAAAGAATCAGGCCGAGAGCATTCCCGGTTTGAAAGATATTGAATTTTTAGTCTCCCAAAAAAGTATCTAAAAACCTTCTAGATTAGGTTTGAGGCACTAAACGGCCCTAAAATGGCCCAAAAACTTGCTAAAATTGGCATAGCCAATTTCAAGCACGTTCTTGACTCCGAGACCTTTCCGATGGTTCAAACGGTTTGAAAAACGAAACCCCGGATCAAAAGTTATGGCTCACAGAAGTTGGTACACTTTCAAAATGTGCTGATTTTCGAATGGTGTTCTAATTTTTCAATTTCAAATTGTAATTCTTGGTGCCAAACTACCAAAAATCATAACTAGAATGTTGTTCTTGGCTCCAAACAGAAAAGGGGCTATTTATGGGGGGGGGATTTTCATGATTTTTGGTAGCTTTTTGGGGAAAAAGACTTCGCATGCTATGAAAAGGGGAACTTCTGTAATTTCTATAATTTTTGAAACTTCTATGGCTTGCATGTATCACAGAGCTTGAGGATTTGGGATCCTCTGCATGTAATATTTCCATTATTGAATAATAATAAAGTTTACTAGAACTTGTGTGCATTGTTTATGTGTCTCGGGTTTTCTCCCTCGTCACTATGCCTTCTGCATTGTAGAGGTGACCCTTATCACCGTCTACCATCTGGTATCACTCGTTGACCTCCACATACCCTGAGCACTGCTCGATACATCAATCCTATGTCTCACTAGCCTTCGCTCCTCCCCTCCGCCATCTTCGTTGTCGTCCCCATCACCATCATCTGAGCTCTCCTCCCCATCTCCACTCTCCTCCTCCTCTCCTCTCCCAACTTCCTACTCCCCACCTGCCACATCCTCTTGTCTCCCAACCCCTAGCTGAGGTGCCACCAAAAATGGGCACTGACTCATCTGGACATGTGAACCGCGAAAATGGGTGTGTGTGATAATAGATCAAGTAATCCTCATAAATTCTTGCATCAACAATATCAGGCCTGCCATCCCATACCTCAGGCTATAATGTTGTATACTCAATATAGGAAACCTGGTAAGAAATACAAGGACCCCATCCAAGCTCATCTTTGCACTGTCCATAGTGTGCAACACCTTGAGGCATTCCTTGTGTGAATCTAAACTATCTCTATATTCGCAAGGCCAAAAATCCCTCTATAATGAATGGAGTATGAACTATCAGAAACTGGGGTATACATACAAATGGAATCTCCAACTGATCTATATCTCATGCCTCACAATCCGTGTAGGGCCTCCATATCACTGAATCCATATCATCCAGGGTCCGTCTCCAATACTCTAACATGTCCAACTTGGGCTGGACAAATGCAATGGAATATGCATATACATACGACCTACCTATTGGCCTAACTCTCAAACACAATGGTCTCATCACAACAATATGCTCCCATGCCTAGATATGGAGCAAGGTAATACCACAAGACAAGCTCGATGACCCTTTGTATACCACCTGGTGCAAGTCATGATATAAATGAGCTAGCATGCAGCTCCCCCAAGCATATCTCTAGAGCTGAACCATCATCTGCTCGGTGATCCTTCCCCACCCTACTAATAGCCCATTTGACTGGTGGTCTAGACAAAGGAAGCCTCCAATGAATGTACCCAACACTGCAGGTAAGGCCGGATATCCCCTAAAGTCTTTCAATGGCACCCAATATCCTACTATCTGTGCATCCCCAAACACTCTCCTCAGTGTGTTTTTATCACCTAACTCCTTGTGATCATGGAACACAAGGGAACCTACCACTAGGATCCCAAAAATCCTGTATACATCCTCTGGGGTGACCATCATCTCACCTATTGACAAATGAAAAGTATTATGCTCCGAATGCCATCTCTCTGCTAGTGTGGTCAACAGTCCCCTGTTGACCTGAATAGAAGGCATCGACAACAATGAACCCAACCCATAACCAACTATCAACTGTACATCTACAGGTGTGAGATCTTGTATCCGATCCCAACCTACAGGGAATCACTCTCTAATCTGGAGGTATTTGAAAACCTCCTATTTTTGGTCATCACAAGGACAATCAATCAGACTCATATCTTCGACTCATATCAAAACAATCTATTTACTTCACATCATACATATCAGTGATTCACATCAAAAGACCCATATCAATCAAGTGCATCATATCATGTGAACCATATCAAGTGTTCTATCTAAGCAAACCATATCAGGATATCAATGTAAACTCTACCTATCTGAATATCACATCAATCTAATCTATCATCATTTACTATTTATTTTTTATTTTTCAAGAAAGCAAATTTATCAACAATCAACTCATTATCCTATTTGTACTTCAATCATGAATGCAAGTATTTTTTCAATCAAATCAATCTACTATTTGTTTTCTATCGCAGAAAACAAATTTATCACCAGTTGTATCAATCATTTACTCTTTGTTTTCTAACGTAAAGTTATCGAACAAAGTTATCAGCTATCTACTCTTTGCTTTCTACTTTAGGGAAACAAAGTTATCAATTCATCTCAGCTTTGTTATTATTTCTATCCATATCCACATGATGACAAGACAATTTTACTATCTATTTCCCAAAGAAGCAATAATCCATCATCATTTTCATCAAAATAGTGCATTTTTCCAAAATTGCCTAAATGCGCTAAAGTTTCCTCCTTATGCGCTAAACCCTAGATGCGCCATTTTGCGCCCTAAAAGTGCTAAATCATATCCTATATGGGCTATTTCCCTAAAAGTGCTACATCCCTAATTGAATGTGCCATTTCATCTACCTGATGCACTAAAACCCTAAGAGTGCTAATCTGTTTCCCAAATGCGCTAATGCACCAAATTTGCTACAAGGATCTTACATGCGCTATTTTTCCTATCAAATGCGCTAATCTACAGAAATCCTAGAAGCGCTACTTTAAGCCCTAGATGTGCTACAAGAAAGCTCATAAGCGCTACTCTATTTCTTAAAAGCACTAAAACGTATTATGACAACCTAAAATCACACCAAAATACATCAAAAATTGACTAAAAATGAAAAATTTCAAAGCACAAAGGATCAAATCGACTCATCGATGGTCCATATGCTACTGGTCTCTGATATCGTCAGGCCTGCTCGAATCTATACCTGTGGTAAGGAATCTCCAACTCGCCAAGTCACCGTTAAAGCAAAAAACAGTAAAGTCAAAAGGTGAAAATGACTTGTCCTTTCTACCCTTTTACCCTTTAAGGGTCAAATAAGGTGGGTTTTTGGTGGCATTTTGTTATTTTCAATCTGGGATAGTTTTTAATCAATTATTAGGAGCTAAATCACTACATCCCTCTCATCATTCGAATTTCATCATCAATAATTTATCTCCTGAGGGGGCATCATTAATATCGATAGCATCTTTCAATTAGAAACATATCAGATTCGAAGCAGGGGCATATCAGTTAAATCTTTTTCGATCAGGGGAAAAATCAAACACAACAAAATTTCAAAAGCAGGAATATTTTCTTTGAAGCAATGCGTTTCACACATCACTTCAAAGAGAGGAAAAATGTATATGCATAAAATTGGACATGTCTAATCCTGACATTTAATTAAATATTTATTATTTAATTAATCCTCTAAAGTCCTCTACATATGATTAAATTTAATTAATTTAATTATATTGTTCATTCTCTTTATTCTTTTGTCATGATTAAATAAATCAATTTTATTTAATTATTTCACATCCATATATCTACTTAATTAATTAAATAAATACTCTTTATTTATTAATTATCACCTTTTTGAATTTAATTAAGTCTTTTGATTTAATTAAATTTAAATATTTCTTTTCTCCTATTCAAAACTTTCTTCTAATTAATTAAATATTTTATTTAATTAATTTCATCCACATGTCATTTCTTAAACAATTTAATTAAATATCCTTCATATTTTTTCAAATCATAATTAAATATTTTATTTAATTATGAAATCGTCCATTATTCTTCAAATCTTAATTAATTATTTTATTTAATTAAGAAAAATCTTCCATATCACCCATAAATAAATAATTGAATTTTATAATTCATTATTTATCTTCAAAATCTTTTCAAAATCTCACAAAAAGATGATTTTTACAATTCATTTTTATCATCTCATCTTATCTCTTCTACGAAAAAGGAAACAAATCTTGCTTTTTGCTTTTTCTTCTATTTTTCTCTCTAGTCTTATCCATCTTCAACCGTTCGATCTGTGAGGAATTTTTACAGCCGTTGATCATCTCAACCAATCAAAATCTGTTGAAAGCTCTATAAATACCCCTACGAATCCAAGCATTGGTTACAATGCACATGCATTAGATATAGACATTCAGGCGATTAGCATCTTAGCATTGTTATCATCAACTTTAGCATTCATAACATTTCTTAGTTCTAGTTTTTTTTAATATTAATCATAGCATGTTAATCATATCTTATCATAGCATGCATTCATATTCAATCTCGTTCTCTAGGAAGATTGTTTGTTGAGCTTAACACATAATCCGAGAGCAAGTTAGAATCAACAAAAACACTGGAGATAGAGGATGATAGGACGACATCAAAGACAAAAGACTGAGTTTTCATTTATATTATTTTAATTTTCTATTTTGATTTAATGTCTTATCGATGTGGGATATGTGCAGGATCATGATGGGCCAAAAAGTTGCAATATGATGGGTATGTGGCTGACGACTTTTGTTTTACCCAAAATTGATTCAAAATGAAAAAGGTTTTTAAAGGAGATTCTTAGCTTTCCACAATATAAATTATGCTTTACTTTGAATTTAATAAGTAATTATTATTCATTTTCTATTCAAATTATGACTAAAGTCCTAATTGATAGACTAATTGAAAAACATCTATATCATTCAAATGTATCACATTTTTTGAATCCAAAACATTCGTCACATTCTATGCTTCGTATACTATAGGATTAAAAAAAGAAAAAATGAATTTCATGAAGTTTTGACCAAGTTAAGGTGGTCAGACATATAGGTTTTTTATATTTTTTTAAAAATTTAATAAAAAAATCATAATTAATTATTTAAATGGAAAAAAATTGCAAAAAATATGCATCACATTGGGACATGAGTCCTCTACTTATATCTTAAAACCTTATAAAAAAATATTATCATTTTATTGTAGTTAGGGTGGTCAGACAAACACCTACTTCTTATTTTTTCCCTGAAATTTAAGTACTACTGGATTGAAATTTCAAATTTTCACCAAACAAATTTCTTTTTTTTAAACAAACCTAGTAGTTTAGAAACTACATTCAATTTTCAATACAAATTCTATTATTACATATTTTTGAAATAATATAGATAACTTATTCAAATTTTTACGTCAAGTTGTCTAACTTTGATTTTTGTGATTTGTTTGCAACTTAAGGGCCTATTATTTCCATGATGATCCTACACATACCCTATGTTTGATTGATTTACTTTTAATCTACATTTATCACACTTAAAATCAACCACACAGACACCAAAAAGAAAAAGGAAAAAACAACTAAATTGCTAATAAACCCTTAAAATGCCTCCATAACATACATTCATCATTCATTCAACATTTCAATTCTCTAACAAACATATTTTTCCCTCCTTTTTTCTCAATTGGCATTCACCACCAAAACTAGCAAGTTTGGATTTCCAAGGAGGGTTTTGAGTCCTACAACTTTATTTTTAACAAGTATTTGGGTTAGCTCTATGGCTTTTCACTCTTTTGGTCAATTTACTGGTCCAAGAGACTTTTCTTTCTTGTTCTAAAAAGTATACCCAATTAGCTCTGAATTCTTCCAGCAGCTAATACCATTTCCTCTCCAAACTTGGGTTCAACTTGCAATGTTTCTATTTGTCTAATTAGTCAACTTCTAGTTCTGACATATGAATATGATTTGCATCAACACCAATTGAATGCCACTTTCTATAGTCTCAAGGATCTTCTCATATCTCTTGCCTTTTCCTTAGTTCACCTATTCTTAGGTGTAATCAAATTTCCTAAATAGTTAAAACTATAGTCACCACTAATAAAAATATGCAACATTGATTGTGCTACTATGTTGGGTTCATTAATGTAAACATGCATGTATAAAGTGCACTTTTGCTAAGCCATAATAGTGGCTTACAATTCCCGAGGAACAAATTTTAGCTGAAATCACATATTTTTAGAAAATATAATGATTTTTAAGCCCAAAAAGTTCCATTTTAAGGATTCCAATTGAAGAGGGTTTCCATCAAATCACCTTAGATCAAACCCCTTGGATAGAACCCTCACTATTTTAAACCATACCTGCAAATGCATCTCCTTTACACCTATCAAAAATGCTTAATAAAAACAACTTGACGAAATGGGGATCAAATTAATTCATTGGCAAAATTTATTTCAAATGGGATTATGGCACCCTTCAAAACAATCATCCAATAAATATAACTTTATGCTTTGAAGTTTTGAGTTATATTTGTTTTTAAGTTTTACAAATGATAGGCTTTTCATTGAAAAATGAATTTCTTTGTTCTTCACATGTGGAAAAATAGAAGATTATCAAAAAAAAAAAATTGAAAAATATGAGTGCACCAGATATTGAAGTCCTTGATCCAACAAAAAAATAAAATAAAATTTTTGATATATACAAAAAAGTTACACATTATACCTGGCCAAGCAATGTCCTGGAATTGTAATTTTTTGACTTTGAAACTTGATTACGAAAAGAAATATTCAAAAACTATTCAAATCAAGTGAAGCACTAGATATCAGAGTTACAAATCTAAATTTGAAAGAATTATAATTTTATCCTTCATGGAAAAAAGTTATGCTATAATAAGCAGGGGCGCCACTTTTAAAAATGTTATTTTCTCAAAAAAAAAAATCCATGGGAGAGATGGAAAAAGAAGTGCAATTTGATTCCAAAAATTTTGAAAAAAAATATTTTAGAATCTACGTGACAAAAATTTGATGAGACTATAGTTTGAACCATCTTCAAATTTCTACATTTTAGCCGCTATAGGTGCCCTAATGTGAAAAAAAGTATATAATATTTATTAGAATTTTGAACTATCAATCGGGCATTTATCTTTTTTATTTATCACTAGCATGGATCAATTATTTTATATTTAATGATGATTGATGATTGATGAAGTATCATAGTTCATACTATCAAATGTATTTAGAATTCTATATATTTTCATTTTTTGCATATATACATACATACATACATACATACATATACATACATACATACATATATATATATATATATATACATACATACATACATACATACATACATACATACATACATACATACATACATACATACAGTACATGCCATTAACATATATATATATATATATATATATATATATATATAAGAGAGTATATATATATATATATATATATATATATATATATATATATATATATATATATATATATATATTTAAAATTAATGTACTATAGTACCTTAAGGAAAAAAATTGCTATACTGGCATACCCGTATCTCATACCTGTGTCTGATCCCATACCAAAACTGACAACTTAGATTTCTTCCAATAATAAAGCATCCAATTCATCATGCATGCCATAAAAAACATATTCTTTATTCATCAACCATTCACTATTAAAAAAAATATTAAATATGCATTCACCAAGTATCTCACCTTCTTTAGGATGACACAGTATTTCATCTTCTACACTTAGGATTTTTCCCCATTTACTATTATGTTTGCATTTACACAATCAAAATTTTCATTAATTTCAAAACAATGAGACTTATGTGCCTCCACATCTCTTTCCTTGGATGGCTTGTCAAATACTTTCATCCACCTTCTCAATCTGTTAGCTTCCTACTACTTCCTTCTCTTTTCCATCATTTTCTTAAGAGGCCACTTCACCTTTTTCTTAATCTCTATAAAGAATCCATGTGATCTTATTCCCTGTAGTATCTTCTGTATGATATCCAACTTATCCAAACTCTCTCTTATCTCTTTTATCTCTTCTTCAACATCCTATTGTGGCTTAGGTTGGTTCCTCTTCTATATCTCTTCCATAAGCTTCATCACTGTAAGCAATTTTCCTAGTTCCATATTTCCACCTCACCTGAGTCTTTTTCACCTTAGTAATTTTGGAACTCCACCTCACCTGAGTCTTTTTTACCTCATTCTTTTGGAAACTCCTCTTTTGAGCATCACTTGTACTCTTCTCCTTCCTTCAAGCCTATCTAGGATTCTCCTATCTAAACCACCCACACAACTTTCCACATAATGCACACCTTGCAAACTGATCAAAGCAACAAAACTATTATAGTCTCTTTTAGCATTTACGTATTTCTTCCTACCATCTAGATCTTATGTGCTTTGATACCAAAATGATGTAGAGGAATGACAGAGCTTAGAAAAACTTCACAAACTTAAGGAATACCCTTAAATATTTCATGGGAAATAAAAAATGGGACATCTTAATAAACATTATCACACTTGAAGACTCAGTTTCTATGGCATTCATAGAAAGGAAGAATACACCAATACAAAGTAGGACAACACAACATCATGGGGTATCACTATTACAATACCTTTCAAGACATTAGTTAGCTCCACACACCATGTTACAATGACAAAAATCTAACAATGGAAACCAAAATGGGAAGTTTTAAAATCCTTAATACAAGTTGGAGGCCTCTTTCAAACATTCTAAAGGTGATTTTGATAGGTATTCAACACCTAGACTAAAAAAAGACAACCCTAACTTGCTTGGGTGCCAACACTTACTCAATGATTGTAAAAATAGTCCTCTTGGGATAGACACAATAAAACTTATCTAACCCTTCAAGTACTCTAAAATCCCTTTTTCAGGTCTGTAGGATCTTCTAAGACCCCTTCACAACAAGGGATATTCACAAACAACACTTTTAGACTTAGATTTGTTCAACTTTCAATTGCTACCCCAACACTGTCATACACAATCATTTACGACAGTCATCACACTTTGTAAAATAATGTCCAAGAAAGATTAAAAAATCCTTGAGAAGGTCTGAAAGACCTTCATACACATTCTTCAAACCTTTTCCCAATCACAAAATGCACCAATCTTGCTTTTTGATGGCATGCAAACTAACTTTCCCCACCTTTTATGACTGTCTTGTCACATAGTCAAGAATAGATCTGCTAAACAAAAACCATATCAAACCAAAATATAGAGATATGAAACTTTGGGAACATGAAATATATATAAAAACATAATTTCTAACAAAATTTGATGATTTTTCACTATACGGATTTCAAGATATGATCAAAACAAGTTGACTAGAAACCCTAGGTAGGGTTTTTGATAGTTTTTAGGAAAAATGCAATAACTTCCTCAATACACAATGAAAATTGATGAAACAAAAACAAAAATAAAGTAGGTTCACATATCCATACTATTCCATTTATTTCAAATCCTCATATGGTTTTTACAAGCCATACCAAATAATAGAAGTTGTTATTAGAAAATGCCAAAAAACTTGCTTTAATTCACTGCAAGTTTGAAAAATCACTACAATAATCCTTGCATTCAAAAATTCCAGCTTATGCCTTTTCCAACCTTTTTCAATTTATTCCCACATTCCTATCCTTGTATGTAACTAAAATCCACTTTTTTGACAACTTGCTAAAGTTGCCATCCAACATTTTTAGCAACTTCCACAATTTTAGCAATTTTAAAACTTTTCCCATGAACAACCAAACCCACTAAAAAAATGAATTGAATACAATAGAATATGTCATAAATTACCTTATGAACCACTAAAACCTATTATCAACCAAAAATTACAAAAAAAATAAAAAGAGCAAAAATGAAGCACCTAGTGCCCCTACACCACTTATTTCCAATGATCCAACTTTTTGAATGATTCTTCTACACATATCTAGGTGTTTTAGGAGACATCACCG
Source organism: Sequoia sempervirens (assembly GCA_007258455.2). Lineage (NCBI taxonomy): Eukaryota > Viridiplantae > Streptophyta > Pinopsida > Cupressales > Cupressaceae > Sequoia > Sequoia sempervirens. Next base: position 1,019,666,577 of record VDFB02281492.1, on the reverse strand, counting down.
GAGCTTATTCTTCTCTTTCATTTTATTCATTCTTCTTTTCTTGCTCATCCCTTTCTTTTTCTTCCACAATTTCTTCAATTCTTACACAATCAAGTTCATCATATACATATCCATCAATATCAATTGAATTCTTCATTGTTTCATTAGCCTTGCCATTTGCACATTCTACAGTCTTTCTTAGTATTTTATTGAAATACCTATAGGATTTTCTTTTAGTAGAATATCAAAGAAAAATTCCTTCATCACTTCTAATATCACATTTTCTTCCAAATACCTTGAAATACTTAACAATATGAATTCTTTCAAACCATAGCTCATAGGAGGTCTTTTTACTATTTTCTCTCACTTGAACTTGATTGAATACACAAACAGTAGTATTAATAGCTTCTCTCCAATAGACTTATGATGAACCAGCCTCAGTAATAATTGATCTAACGGCATCTTGAATTGTTATGTTTTTTCTTTCAACAATTCCATTATGTTGAGGAGTTCTTGGAGAAAATAATTGTCTCTTTATTCCATGCACTTCAAAAAACATGTTAACCTCATGGGAGGTGAATTCTCCATCTCTATTAGACATTAAGCATTTTATTCTCAAATTCACTTCATCTCCAACCATAGCTTTTAATGTCTTGAATCTATCTAATGCATTTGATTTCTCTCTAAGAAATGTAACCCATGTATATCTAGAGTAATCATCAATAAAAAGCATAAAGTACCTTTCACCTTGTAGAATTCTCACTCTTTTAGGACCATAAATATTTGTGTGAATTAAATATAGTAGTCTAGTTGTAGATTGTTCCTTTGATCTGTAATGGATTCTAGCCTACTTTCCAAATTGACAATTCCTGTAAATAGCATTGACAGGCTTTGTAATCCTTGGTAAATCTTTCACAACCTGAAATACACGAACCTCTCCAAATTATCAAAATTTAGGTGACACATTCTCTGATGCCATAACCAATTGTCATAAAGCATTGTCCATCAATAGCTTTAAGTTGATAGATATTTCCTTCAAATTTCTTTCCTACAACAATCACTATTCTAGATCATTTTCAGATCTCACATCTCTCATCCTCAAAAACAAGATTATATCCTTTACTATACATCTTTCCAACACTCAAAATATTATGCCTTAAACCCTTGACATAGTAGACATCATCATTATTATGCTTTCCATCAAAACTTACTAAACCTATCCCACAAATTTTTACACCATTATCATCTCCAAACAAAACCAAGGCTCCATCATATTTTTCATGTTTAACAAAATTAATCTTATCACTAGTCATGTGATGTGAATGATCACTATCAACAACCCAATAGTTCTTTTCCTATTTAGCATGTAGGGAAGAGACTATAGTACCTTAATTTTTCTCCTTCTCTGGAGGGCATTCCTTCATCTATTTTTTCAGAATTAGTATCTAAGTAGGTTCATCCTTTATAGCCAAGAATAAGCATTCATGGTTATTAGGATCTTCATAATCAAAATCCTCATCAGATATACTAGCATTCTCATTCACATAATATTCTCTATTGATCTTCTTTCCTTTCTTTTCTTTCTCATAGCTTTGTTTATTTCTCTTAGCTCTTTGTAGACATTTTACAACATAATGACCTATTTCTTCATAACTAAAGCATTTAAAGGGTACCTTACCTTCATACTTGTCGGAGCCTTTCTTCATCCTTCTCACAAAGTTAGCTTCTATTTCATCAAGATTTTCTTCATTCAGATCTTCAACTTTTGTAGCCTTAAAGATAGTCTTTGATTTGCATCCATTCCTCATATTCAGCTTTTTCATCTCATAAGATGTTAGATATCCCAACAATAGATCTTTAGTGTAGGTCTTATAATCTATACTCTATTCAATAGAACACACCTTTTCATTGTAAGTATCAGGGAGATTTCTAAGAATATTCTTTACAACCCTGGTTTCATCTATAGTAGCACCAAGTCCTTGCATTCCAGCTACTATCTCATCCAAGCTCTGTACATAAGATTTAACATTCTCATCTTCAGACACGTGTAGGAGCTCAAACTATGTTTCCAAATTCTACAATTTTCCCTCTTTGAACCTTTCAACAGCTTCATGTGCCCTTTCCAAAGCATCCTAGAATTTCTTAGCATTCTTTAGATTTTGAACCTTAATCAACTCAGAATATACAAGACTGTTCTTCAAAATATACTTCACCTTATTGTTCACTTCATGTGCCTTGATCTCATTAGCTATACTTAGACCATTAGCAAGAGGAGTGTAAGGATTCTTGTAAGCTTTCTCCACATCATATCCACAATACTCCAAATATTCTTCCATCAATATTTCCTAGATAACATAATTAGTTCCATCAAACCTCGGATAATCATAACTTTGCTAGCAATCCCAGACCTTCCTTAAGTAGTTAAGCTTTCCTCCAAGGAATCAATCTTTGATACTAATTTTTTGGATAGGAAAATTGAGAGGGGGGTGAATCAGTTGTTACAAAATTAAACCTTTAAAAATTTCATTAGAATTAATCCTTAACACTACTTAACTGAATAGACATTAACTGCAAGTGCAGAAATTGAAAACCATCACACAAATACAACAACACTAGATTTATGTAGAAAACCCAATAAGGGGAAAACCACAGTGAGCATTAACTCACACTATAGAGAATATTAAAATCGATTACAAAGGGCTCACTGACAAAACAAGGACTCGTAGCTTAGATCAAGACTCATTGTCCAATAGGGCTAACAACCCAGAGGGGTCACTACCATAGAGATACAAAGAAGATGGAAGAGATATGTTACAGAGAGAAGAAAATATCAATGTATGTTCAGAGAAATCCACCATAATTTTCTCAACCACTTGTAGACATGCATGAATGATAGAGTACACCTTCAGCTCACTACATCTAGAAACTTAGCATTTAAGCTTCACATTGATTTTCCACACTTGCATCACACACACTCAATGATTCACATCAATCTCCCATCTATCTGCTTTATTTCTTTACACTTATCTCTCTTTGTACATCATTTCACCACTAACTCATCCTGTATTTATACCATCTTCAACTTTCAAACATATCTAAAGTTGACCATCCAACATTAAATTCAAATTAGGTCAGCACCAAAGAATTCTAGGGTGGAATTAGAATGAGGGTGACCCAAACACATGCTTGGTGAGGACCCAAATAGATCCAGCATGCTACATAAATTATGAAGATAGTGTTTAACACAAGGTCATTCAAACCAGTGTAAAACACATAGAACAATTAAGCACTATCCTTCTAGATACCAAAATTATATTCAATACAATCATAACAACTCAACTCTAGAACCGCAAGTCATAAGACTTTACCAAAGAGAAATTTGGACCAACAAATTTTCTCCCGTACCTCGACTAGAACATAGAAAACCACAATTCATAACTTATGAGAATAACTTGCACTACACAAGGAATCGGGAGCAAAAAATATGGATATATTAGCTTCCAAAAACCATGACCAAAATATCTAAACCACACAAACATAGGAGAAAATTTTGGAGCAAAACCTAGAGCAGTCATTGAACACCTACAACCTTTCTTCAATACAATTTTCTGAATATCCTCAAAATATACATCCAATAACTTGCAACCATGACATTAATGACAACAACAACCATTTTTCTCAGTGTTCCCCTTTTTCTTGTCTTGCTGGTTATGAGCTTCTGGTGACTTCTAATAGGAAGGTTACTTCAATTCCTATTGTGAATCCTAAGTCAAGCTTAGTTGCTAGATTGAACACTAGATGGAAACCTCCTCCTTTTGGTTGGGTTAAAGTTAACTTTGATGGGGAAGAGAAGGGGAATCTCGAGCTTGCAAGTTGTGGGGGGTGTTAAGAAATGATGTTGATAGATTCCTTGGCATGGTGGCACTCTCGTTGGGAACTTCGACCAATCATTATGCAGAGGTGGAGGCTATGTTCATAAGTATTAGATATGCTATTAGCAAAGGATACTCTAAAATATGGGTGGAAAGTGAATCCATGAACATAATGAATTACCTGTGTGGCACTTATACTTTGATTTGGAATGTTAACCAACTTATTAAGGATATGATAATCATGTTGCAATCTTGTGATGAGATTCCTGTCTCTCACATTTACCAAGAAGGAAACTCATTGGTAGATTTTTTTGCTAATGAGGCTATCAACTTAAATGAATTTCATTCATGTGAGGAGGGTTCAATCCTTCCTAAGAAAGCTAGGAGTTTATTAAGAAATTATGGCATGGGGTGAGGTGATGTGACATTTATGGTCTAGCACCTTCCTCCATTTTGCATGCTTTGCGGGTGTCTTTTTTCTCTCTAGTCTTCAATTGAGTGTTTTTCACAAGGGTTTTGTGTGCCTTCTATTGGTAGCCATGGGTGGTGACAAGAGAAGAATCGAGCTGCATTCATGTGGAGATATTTAGAGAAAGAAGAAAATCTGGGATATTTTGTGCCATGGTAATTTTACTCCATTTTTGGAGAGATTGCATAGGCATGACCCTAATGCCTCAATGTAGTTTGTTTCTTTCTGGCATAATCGTAAGCTCAAGGTTAAAGGTTTGGAAGTTGAGGTAAATGAGGATTTGGTTGCCACTATTACTGGGATGCCAATTGTAGGTTGGAAGTTCTTCAAGGATAAAAAAGAGTAATGAGGAGGTGATGGTCTAGTTTTTAAAAGATGATGAGCGGAAGAAATTAATCAAATTGGAAAGATGGGGCTATGAGAGAACTTCAATCAAGAAATATTGGGCCAGCGTTGTTGAGGTGTTGATGCATTACGTGACTCTAGAAGGGAGGTTTAGGGCTATTCTTGGTCATCATTTGACTCTTCTCAACCATTTCAGAAATGGTTAGTTCATTTTGTTCCCTTTCTTTCTGTTATCATCTTTGGAGGTTTAGGTGTACGCACATCTGAAGAATAGGAGGGCCCTTGTCCTTCTTGAAGGGCTTATTTTATTAATTATGGAGCATGTCAAGACTCTTATCCCTGCTTCAGCCATAAAGGGCAAGGAGAAAGCTTTAAGTGATATGTCTGGGTCAACGGATTCAGAGTCCTCTTCTAATGAGGAGGAATGAAACAAAGATGAGGAGGATGCCTCTCCTACAGCTGTGACTACATTGTTGAAGAAGAGGAAGGTGGTTGGTGCTAAGTGCAACAAGACTGCTAATAGGCTGGCCCTTTACGAGAGTGAGGACATAAAGGTGGGGTCAGGTGATTCTTCTCCTAAATATATGGAGGTGGATGTTGGTAAAGATTTTGTTGGTGGTGGTCTAGAGGTGGGGACTCAAGATAATGCAATTGGTTTGGTTGAAAAATCTAGGAGACTGTCAAAGCATATTGCTAACCTAAAGAACAAGGCCTCCAAGGTTCTGACTAAGAACCCCAATGTGGCTGGTGAGGATAAGGATTCTGGAGATAAGATGGTGGCCATTGAGGATTCTCCCTTCTAGGATTTTTGCAAGGAGGAGCAGGACAAGGAGAATAGGGGTCTAGATGAGGAGGATGCAGAAAAGAAAAAAAGCCAAATAGGAGCCCTTGAAGGTAAACCCTCTCTCCAAGGATTTTTCTTACCTTGATGATGATGCTACCTCCATGTTTGAATTACTGGATATGGCTAGAGTTGGGGCCACTGGTACCTTTAAATTAGCCAAATGGACTCTACAAGAGTTCAATAAGATTAATATTAAAATTAGAGGCTTAAAGGAAAATATGAAGAATGTTTGGAAGGGTTTGGTGCCAAACATTATTATAGATAGAATGGTGGACCTTGAAGGTTCCTATCATGACTTTAAGTCTCTATGTGATGAAATATTGACAACTCTGGAAGCCAAGGTTTTAGGTATAAATGTGGATATCAAGAAATTAATGTAGGCATGCCATATCTCTATGAAGAATAGTGCAGACTCCTTGGAAGTCCTTTTTAGAAAAATAAGTGAGCTTAGGGAGGATCAGGTTTACTTCTTTGAGCTTATGGAGAAAGAACATGCGGCCAAGGGAAAAGGTAAAAAAGTTGCTAAGGATGATGACAAAGGACCAGTTGGAAAAGGGTCCGCTGATTGGAAGAAATCATTTGATGCTGAGAAGGAGCTACTATATATGGTCAAAAGGCATAGGAAATAGTAGATTGAGGTGGCCAACACTTTGAGTTGCTTGAACTAGTGTCTGGTATTTTTCTTTATTACTTTCTATTCCTTGTTGGGTGTAGGTTTCTTTTAGGTTGTTTTGTTATTTTGTGGATGGTGGGTGTTGTTGGTAGTTGTTTGTCTTACTTTTAGTGTAGCACCCACTCGGTTGTGTTTTTTGGCTCTTGGGTTTCTTTTGGTGGTCTGTTGAAAATATTCTCTTGCAACATTTTGTATCTTCTATTATAAAGGGTTTTGAGTCCCTTCAAAACCTGATTTTCCCTTATAATCAAGACAACAACAACCATTTGATAACCAATTGACCAATTGACAACAATGGCAACACCTTCATTCTTTTCCATTCTTGCAATAATCAATTTGATCTTTTACCTTGCAACCATCATCAGCCATATCAAGGTTATTCATTCATATTGATCAATCCACATATCACATCAACATCAAATAAAATTAAGGGTACATTCCATTTCCACTCATTAAGGAGAGGAGCAAAGATTCTAGGTGAAGGTATTGTGATTTTGTGTTGCTTTTAATATCTTCTTTTGTTTGCCTTCAATATTTTCTCACCTCTTCACAAGGATCACAATATAAGAATGAACATAAAAACCTATGTTACTTCCTCAAAATGAAGAGACTAAAAGCCTCAATGCATGTAAATAAAATCAAATTAAGTCATCTCACACAAGCAGTTATTTTCTAGGTGCCAAAAAATGAAAGTAATTGGTAGAAATGTAAAATAAAATAAAATATACTCAAGGTGAATATTCTAGAAAAAGTGCATAAATGAAAATCTTTAAAGTACTTTTCCAACATTGCTAAAAAAAAAATGAAGTTCCAACTGAAAATTTATGAGCTCAAAAGTTGGAAATGAAGATATGACTTTGACTAAGAATAAAATAAACCAAAAGGAAAATATGATGATATAACCTACACCACTATAAATAAAATAAAACTAGATTTTTTATAACATCTTGTTTTCTTAATTTTGACACAATATGCCCAAGTTATGAAAAAAAAGAATAAAACTACTTCTTTAGGAAAAGTGGGGGCTAGGAGGGGCAAGGACTCAATTATAATAGTGTTGACATCATGTTGATTTCAACATGATTTCAATGGAATATTCACTAAATATTCCCCTATGCTAGAGAAACCATGACTTCTATAATATTCTCACTTTTACAAAAACATTTTGATTCTAATGAAATACTCTAATCATTTGCATTCTTTGTTGGTTTCTAGTATAATATGTATATCAAAAAGAATATATTATAGGAGTGGCTAGAAATTGTAAACTCTTTTGGGAATAACTTTTCATTATTGAAATATTTTGGTCGGTGTCCATTAGGTGTTGTCAGTTAGTGCGATGGGTGCCAAAGATGGATAGGGTGTTAAGAAGAGGGGGCCCAATAGCCATATGGTGGGAGTCATAGGTCCTACCATAGTTCGTGAGCTATGCAAATCATAAATAGGGTATGACAACCTATAAATAGTTGTAATGTTTTCAACGGGTCTTTTTTTGATAATTTTATTTCCTCTTTTGGTTTTTTAAATTTTTGTCCACAAAAAACAAGATAATTTTAAAAGATACATGTATTTGTGTGAATGGAGGGAGTCATGGTTGTATAGAGCCAATCATATGGGTGTGTGGAATTTCTTGTAGATTCCTTGGCTCTTTTTTTTTTTTGTTTTTTTTTCCAAATTCGATGAAATGATAGGAAATCCTTAGTTTGTTGACCATTTTGGAATCAACATTGATCCTTGTTTCACTCCAAGATGAGCTTATTTTTCCCAAGGTTAGATCTCTTAGAGTTGGGATAAAAAATCATAAATATGGTGCTTTGATACCATGATGGAGTTGAAAGTGAACCCCATAGCTCCCAAAAGTAACCTGTAACCAAAATTACTATAACATTTAAAGAGAAAAATCAATGATTATGCTCATGTAACCTTAAGAAGAAAATTGATTCATGCAAGCATATGATATTGAGATTAACCTATATTATATTGTGAATTGAATCAAATTTTGAATGATTACAAAGTAAAAATAAATGCTTATAAAAGAAAAAGTGTATACTCTAGATGAGGATTTGATTAGATTATGACAAGTGCCCATATCTTATGCAATGAGATAACTTTACCTATAAATAACGTGATCTAATAATCAATAATAACTCCTAAGTTTAGCTTATGTAATTAAAGTAAAAAATGACTAATAATTAATTAATTATTAGTTAAGTATTAGGTGATTTCCTACCGAGTCCAACATTTCCTTAGTAAGGAATTTGACTTATTGTATGAAATTAAATTATCTAATTTTTACAATTTTATTACCAACTAAGGATTTTGATTGGTGAATCATTGGCTTTCATCAAGTTGATTAATTCAATGTACTAAAAAACAAAGTTGGTAGTGCTAGAGACCATAATATCCAATGGGTTCTCATCAAATCCTAGGTGAAAACATATTTGACCTCCACTTAGCTTACCTCTTGATCTCAATACAAAATATTTATCTCTTTAATGGATTTTTTAAAATGACACATGTTAATTAAATCCACATCAACAATAAAATCTAACTTATTCACTACTTTGTAGGTTGACTTGACATGCAACAATTAAATTACATGGTTAATTTTACATGCACATAAATACCATGGTCAAATAGATGTAAAAGGGTAGGGAAGATTCGCATGCCAAATAGCAAAAGAACACAACCTACTTAGAAAATTATCTTGGGTCATACTTATAAACTAAATAACTACAAATCAAAACTCATATGTTATATCTATATTTAGATAAATATCAAATAAAATAATTTTTTAAGTTTAATATAATATTCTTACTAAAATAAGGATGGTCATTTAAAAAAGTGGCGCTGTCTGCTCCGAAATTTCCTGCGACTTCTGCAACCTTCGCATCCTCTGCGAGCTCCGAATGGGACCAATGCGCAATTTCGTCTATGATAGACCATATCTTGAGCAGATCTGTGGGTGCGACACTGTCTTTTGCTTGCCCGAATGTGGAATCCGTGGCTCCCCTGGTCGCGCCTGTGTACTTGCGAGCAGTCAATGGCTTACCTCATCGATCTGATGCTCTTCTAGACTCACAGCGCTTAGTGGATGTTGGTCGGTGTCTGGATGTCAGTGGTATGAGATTGACAACTTCTCACTCTGAGGTGTCTGGCTCTCCGAATAAGGGTGTTGGTAGTTCGTCTGGGGGTGGCTCAAAGAAGACTTTTGCGGATGCCCTAGCTGAGCGCCCCTCTCCTCAGCAATGCAAATCTTTGGTATCTGGTGTGTCCCCTTCCATGCTTAAACCTGATACATCTTTGTCTTTCAGTGACGCTTCTGTTCACCCACCCTTTCCTGTTCGGCATTCGGCCTCTGCTCCGGAGATTTGCCTTGATGAATTGGCCTGTGAAGAAGATTTTTTGGTGGAATATGCTCTAATTTGCCGTCTTATGAAGGCTTGGCCTAAACTTTGTGATCTACATTCATGGATTGATGTGAATTGGAAAGATTATCTTGAAAATAAAATCAGTATATATCCATGTGCGAAGGGGTTCTTTATCTTAGAATTTGAATCTAAGGTTGACAGAGAAATGGTGCTCAAGACTGGCCCGTGGTTTTTCCATGGTAACTTTTTATGCGTGAAGCCGTGGTTCCCCTCATTTGATCCACACATAGAGACTTTTTCAACAGCTTATTTGTGGGTTCGTTTACCCTACCTCCCATTACAGTTCTAGGAGATTGGTTTCTTGAAGGCGATTGGCAATGGATTGGGGAATTATCACAGCATCTCAAAGGAGACAATCAACTATGAAAATTTGACATTTGCTCGGTTATGTGTGGAGATGGATGTCTCAAAAGGTCTTCTGACAGAAATTTATCTCAAAGTAGGTGAGAGACGATGGTGCCAACCAATAGACTATGAAAAGATTGCATTCAGATGCAAAATTTGCTTTGCCATAGAACATGGTACTGCTCAATGTAGGCATAGGCATGGGGAGGTGCAAGCCAACAATGCTTCTATTCGCAAACCCTCATGGTGGGAAGGAGTGGATTCATGCCACTATGCTATTTCTCCTCCTTTGAAGACTGCAACTTCTCCCTCTCCCACTTCTCAGTGCTTGGTTCCTCCCCCGTCTCCTAACTTGATGGTTGTTGGCACTACAGATCCTCCCCTATCGTTGGAAATGCCAACACTTTGTCTCCCCCTCATGTGACTGTTTCACAAGATAAAGACTCTGATGCTAGCATGGCCAAAGTCTCCCTGTCTTTTCCCGAGATCACACAGTTGGGTCTCCTCAACAAGGTTGAGGTTTCTACTTTTTCTCTTGCAGCTACTTGCAATAATGATGTGAAGATTGGGAGCAAGTGTACTGTTCCCAACTCTTCCTCTGAGATTGAACAAGGTTGGACTGAAGTTAGGCAGAATAAACCTCTTCCCTCTATCTGAATGACATTAAGCTCTGCAAAGAAAAAGATTTAATGCTGATCACGTATGCTTTCGGTTTGGAATGTCCATTTTGGGTCATCTTGTGTTGCACCCCTATTGTCAGGGCATGCTTTTAATCTCTTTTTGGATTAGTATTTTATGGGAGCTATCCCCTTTGATAGTACTTACCTATAAAAAATATATATATTCTTACTAAAATACTAAATAATATCCTTAGCTAACTCCTAAATAAGCCCATTAAAGTATGACAAGATATAATAAACTATGATAATCTAGTTGGAAATATTATCTAGCACCCTTCAACATGAATAACTAAAATAATTTATTAATATTCTTAGTTAATTTTACATAGCTACTTACCTCTAAATTGAAATACCAAGTTTCTATGATACCACACTACATTCTTCAATATTGGTTCTATGTAGGTAATAACTAGTTTAATATAGGTAGAAAAATTTGAATTTCATTTGGATAATTATGTTCTTTAGAAAATTACACATAAATGTTATTTTTAATAAAAAAATATTTCTTATTGAGCTTGGGTATACTTGGATCATTCATTTAATTTTGTTCTATTTTATCAGGTTCTTTATTTTTAGGAAAGGAATTTTTATGTACCTTTTGCATTTCATGTGTAGGCCTGAGTAGCTTTGAGGTCGATTTAAGTCTTGTTTCAAATGATCTTGGGTTGGGGATTTTAGTATATTTTTAGGAATTGTGTTATCCTTGGGGGTGAAATTCTAGATTTGTAGTCTTTCTTCTTTCTTTTTAGATTTCACCAATCTTAATCTAGCACCATCTTAGGAGTAAGAGGACTAATGCATCTGCATGTTCTCCTAGATTAGTTATGTTAACATAGATTTTGTTAAATAATTCTTGAAATGCCTACTTCATATATTCAAACTCTTAGAACCCTTTCACAATACTATAGAACCCTTTCACAATACTATCTTTTCCTATATCTTCTTTAGTTATGAGGGAAGTCACCATGATACCATTCATCTTGTACACACCTTGATCCATTTATGTGTTCAAAGGCTACTTCATCTGGTGAATTATATTAATTTATCAAATGCTTTATCTTTTCTTTTGTATCTATTTTTCAATTTTATTGTTCAAGCATATCTATGGTAGCCATAGTTGAGTAAATTCTATAGAGAACTATCTCCCCAATTTTTTTTCCATTCTATTATTAGTAACTTTTCATACATTACCAGGATGTTGACCACATGTATATCAATATATTCTTAGATTTGGGGGTTTGATGCTAACTGCATATGCACCTTTTTTAATTCACCGAGTACCTTAACCTCATTATTGTTGAGTTGTACCACTACTTAATTTTTTCTTCTTGCGAGTCATTCCTATCATTTGAAAAAATGAATATGCCATAACATTGCAAGAAGTTCCCAAATCAATCAAATAATTATATGTATTTTTTTTGAATATTCTCACTCTTAATAGGCATGATGGGACTCCATTATATCCTTAAAATATAGTTTCCATTGTGTTAAAGGAATTTAAAACCTAACTTTTATTCTTTTGGGAAGTAACATGTACACCTTTTATATTATCAAGGGACTTGAATAATGCATCCTTGTTGTTGGGAAAAATTTACATGTCATAAAGTGAAATATTAACTTTTATTATCTTTAAGTCATCTAAAAAATTACATGTTTCCTCAAGTACATAGTAATTGTTATATTATATTTCAAGGACTTTTTTGTCTAAAGGAACTTCTAATGGGCCCTTTGGGTGTCATAGGGTTATTTTTTGCATGTGGTTATAAAGGATTAGGAGAAAACCATGGGGGAATTCTATTGGTAAGTGGTTATTTCTTATTCAAATTATAGTTGTTTCTACCTTGTTGGAAAGCATAGGAATCTACCATCATGGTGTTCATGTTTTTTGGGTATATTATGAATTTATTTGTAGATCTTAGATAATTTTTCCATCCTTGTGTAGTCGGTTTCAACATTTCCTAGGTTTCATGAAATCTACAACCATTCATCATTAGGTTTATATCAAGGAAAAAATCATATTCATGTCTTCTAGAGGATAGGGAACTCCTCTATAATTGGGCCTCGTATTCCAATTATGATTTATTCTCTTTGGGTCAAAGTTTCTTCCATGAAAACCTTGATTATTTTGATTATTATTCTAAGAATTGTAGCTATGATTATGGTTCTAGTTGGGTCCTCATGAGGGATTTATTCTCAAGCGTGTGATATTTTTGGTAACTTGAGACAATGTTTTCTTCATTGCCTTTAGTTTAGATGTCAATTGAGCATTTGGTCCTTGTTTTAAAGAGCACCTCTAGTTTTATTTCTAAAAAAAAATATTCCTAGGATGGCCTGTGCCATTTGTGATGTTTAGTTCATGTTCATTCCCAAGATAGGTAATCATAAGACTTGTTTGATCCTAGTGTATTATAGGTTTATATGATAATAAATTTGGTGATGATTTTATTGTTCCAGGGATCAATTTTATCAGTTCTATATGATTTATCTATGCATTATCTATAGCTAGGACTAGGTTATGCATTACAAACAATCCTAGCAAAGGTACTGATCTAGAGATGTTACCTTCTTGGGGATCAATTTTCTATAAAAAGATAATGGGTACATTGTATATATTTTCCAAAGTGTTATGATTTGCTTCTAGTAATCTTCTAAAGAATAAACTAGTCAAAGGATCTAATGACCTAAAGTAGGTCTACATAGTAGATGCCTCATTCATAAGATACATGTTTATTAACCTTTTGTAAGTCTTATGGAACCTAGTTTTAAAGATACTTTTTGCTTCATTTGGTTCCTTTTTGCATGATACAAATTGATGGTACATGACTCCATGGTTTGTATAGACTTTGAAATTTTGTAGAAAATTAATTTCTAAGTGTCTCTACTCTATGATCACTCGTCGAGGAAGATTCAAATACTAGTTATAAGAAAATTATCCTAATGAGTAAGGAAAAAATATGAAAATCTCTACATATTGATATTCAATTTGATCTCTATTATAGATTTCTTTAAATATTCTTATATGATCCTTTGTAGTTTTGGATTCCCCATATATAAATTTGGGATAAAAATTCTCAAGATTCTTGGGTAGCTCATGTAAGGTTACTCCAATGTTCAAGGGAGAACTCTCATCTACTATAAAATATGTCATCAGAAATGGAGGGTGTGCAAAAGCTATTAAAAATCAGGGTGAGGTTGGACTCATTAATAAGGTTTATAAATTAAAGTGTTATGGAATTTGTATAGAATTTGAATTTTCACCTTTTCTCTTCCCTTTTTCACTTCTTTGATTTTTGTGTTGGGATAACTTCAGGAGATCTCCTTTAGTAGGGGTTGACCCAAGGACTCTTCTATAATTTTTTAGAGAGAAGGAAATAATATTGTCCAATTTGTCTAAATTAGTGAAGGTCCTCCTTTTACCACCAATTCTATTAATAGTAGTTTTACCACAACCCACTGTTAAGTAACAATAGATCACTAATCCTCTTGAAACATAGGGGTTCCTAGTCTAAGGTTCCTTTTAAATTAGGCATTCACCATGATCAATAGCTTAATAGTTTATGTAAACTATTTAAGTAAGGGGTATTTTGTAATCTAGACTTCCAAAAAATATATTGTAACATGCAAGATCAGATAAAATACAAACATATTTATTACAATCTTTTAAAATTTTACATTGATCATTATATTTTAATCCAATATTACATCAATCTTTAGTATATCTATATATTAATTGTGCTCTTCAAATAGTTAGAACAACTGAAATATTTAGTTCAAATAAATATTAGAAGGTTAAGATAAGGTGAGAGATCTAAAACAAACTAAGCTAAACAAACAATGATAAATTTCATTTATTCTATAAATTTTGAAATGATTTAAGTAAAATAAAAAAAATTGAGATTATAACAATGAATATTCATACAAAACAAATAATATTGATACAATGACCATATGAAAATATATATTCAGATTTTCAATCCACACCAAATCAAATAGCCGTGTTGTATATGTAGATTTTATATAAGACTCTATTCATTACATTTTTAATAAATTTATTTCACATATTTATTCAATTCATATAGATAAAATAGACATACCATCACCAATGATCAAGAATTCATCTTCAAGAAATACACACGATACTTCAACATTATATTAATCATTCTTAAAATTTAGTAGAAAATTCCACACAAAATTTTTATCTATTTCTTTCATACAAAATGATTTAAAAACATTTACAATTTCCAAAATGCCAAGATATATCAAAAATATGCATCCCATAACTTGCAGATCTATAAATAGTTTACTTGGAGTTCAACTTGGGTGATCCACCGCCTATCTGAAAAACAAACTAAAACTAAAATAATAATTAACTATGAAACTATAGATCCACTAAGAATTCAATGCCATATCAACATTTTACTAATTTAGACGTTGATTTACTATAAAGGGAATTAAAAGAATGGAAGTTTAAAATATTTTATCACTATCTAGGAATCTCTCTAAAAATGCATTAATAACTTCACTTAAATTACTTGTGTTGGGTCCCTTATGATATTACAATTTAATCCTCTATAAAAGATGGAGTTCTCAAGCTTCTCTTACAACTTTTCAAAAGTTAGTAGTTCATCTTGAAAAATCGAAGTGCCTGCTTTTCACTGTATCTTCTGATTAATAATAGAGAATTTTTGAACTCTTTGATTATCTTGATTGGGGAAGCCACTAAGGATGGGTTTTCACAAAATTTGTAACCCAGATTCTCTATAAATTTCTTAATTTTGATCATCAACTGATCAACTAGTCCCTTATTTTTGTTCAGTTTGTCTTTGTACTTATTAAAAAATTTAACCCTCAATTATTCATCCTCTAACCATTCCATTGGTTTATCTTGATCTTATTCTTTGATTAGATCTACTTTTATTAAGTACTCAATAGAAGTATCTCTTATTCTCTTTAAAAATTGGGATATAGTCATCCCCATACTAAAAAGTCTTCATTTATTTTTGACTCAATTTTGTGAGCTAGACTGGCTTCACCACTAATAAAGTGATAAAAATTTATTTTGTTTCCCAAAATTTTGCTTCCTAATTCTTATAGCTCATTCCTCCATTACCTTGCAGCAAAAAGGAGACCTGCAAGGTCTGGATGTTGAGTATCCTTATTCAATACAGCTTGTAGAATTGGGGCAAGCACAACTGAATCAATAAAACCAATCAAATGATTGACACAATATGTCAATTGGGAAACTAGGGACTTGAGCTGTTCTATTATGTTTTCATATTTTTTCATCTTAATGAGGATAATGGAAACAACCATTTGTAGTGACTGCTTTTCCCCTTCTCTAGTCTAAGATCCTAAGTTCACCTATTGCACTTAGTAGTATTTGGGTAGCATATTTGACTTGGGTTTATCCACACCTGGGATGAAAATCTAAGATACTCTATTCCCTTGCTCAAATATGGTGGTGATTAATATTAGTCTCCATTATATTTTTGTTGTTAAACACATCTTTCATTATATCTCTTTCAATTCTTTCATGTAAAGTGTTGCTGATGATCATGACCCAATCTATTTTCTTATCTGATATCACTATCAAGATGCAATAACACATCTATGGGTGGAAGTCTTTGGCATGTGGGTAACCATATTCACTAATGATAAGTGTGTTTGATATTTATTATTTTCTCAGAATTCATTCTTGTGCTATAGAAATTTTAAATGCCATCTTGTTAGGTTTGAAAAACATTTTCTTGTTGATGAAATTAAGGTAGCTTACCCTTATGATTAATATGTCAACTTTCTTGTGTATTGAGACACACTCATCCATCCATAAAAAAATAGCATCCAACTATGCATGGAGACTTACTCCATTATCCATAGCAATATTCCTCTCTTTTTGGATTGATACATACTCATTTATCCACAAATCAAACAATTGTGAAGCTTTGTCTTGCTCTATAATGAAATACACACATAAAATTTATTTACTTACTATGTAAAGTATCACATTTAAGTGAGAAGCTAGATCAATATGATAATACTACTTCATCGTTTGATGCATCCAACCTCTAATTAGGATTGATTAATTATTGAAAAAGATGTTCCTTATTTTTGTAATTGTGAGGATAATCTTTATTATGTACTACAAATCCACAACTTTCTATCTCATTTTTAGTAGCAATAAAAGCATTATTTTTCCTCAACTTGTGATCATAAAATATCTAACATATTGAATACAATTCATGAGAATATGCCTTATTTCATTAGAATAGAAGAATTTTAAACTTGTATTCTTCCTTGTTGAATTGTTAGAATTATTTATAAATAGAGTAGTTTCATCAATAATTAATCATTTTTTTTACTATAATCTCTTCATTGATCAAGTAAGAAATCACCATCTCTATGCATGGATTGATTTTGATTAAAGTAAATACAATAATTTAAAATTTTGGAGGAATACTACTTAATAAGTTAGTTTTTACATCATTATCATTAATTATATAATTTATGTTATTAACTTGACTAAGAAGATAACAAAATGTACTAATATGTTGAATACTACTTTCATCTTGTTTCATCTTCAAACTTAAATTTTTTTGTTCAATTGTAATCTTGATACTTGAAACTTATGAGCCAAATAAAGAATTTTAATCATCCCATTTTTGTTTTGATGTTTTGTAAGAGAAATATGATGCAAATACATATTAGATAATCACCAATCAACGTTGTTTCCTTTTCACCCAGTTTACAGCTTCATTTGCATGTTGTGGTTTTCTTATGGTTCCACTAATAATATCTCAAAGATATTTAAAAAGAATAATAGAACCTTAATTTATCATATATAAAATCCAGACCCCTAAACCATAACAAGAACATATGATTTATCCATCCAAAAAAATTCTCACTAAACATCGTACAAACTTCCAACATCCATTTTTTCTTACATACTCTTTTTAATTCATAAATACTAATAATATACTTTTCTAAATAATAAAATCAACTATAATAAAAAAATAAAAAATAAAAAATAATTAAATGCACCTTGATATTCCTTATGGAATATATTGATCGCCACAAATTTTACACTAATGTGCACTTTACACATTTACTATACATTAAAATTAGTCTTTCACCAACTTTGCTACCCCCTCAAGAATTGTAAACAGTTGTAAACAATTAACTGCTCACATTCCTCGTATTTTTGATATTATAAGGGCTTAATGTAAAGAAATTAAATTGGAACTTGTACAAATATTTCACTATTTTTCTTGTTTTGTGATAGCATCAAAATAAACACATCTCCTTACTTACTCTCCTATGCATCTAACAAGATTGACCACATCTCCACCCTTTAAAATTCTATCAAAGAAAAATTACCTGCCAAGAATGTGTTGGACAAGCTAGGAGTGGAATTGTTTGAATTGCTTTTCATTATTAACCAAGACCATGGAAAAATTTTCTCATACTGTGATTGTACAACACGTTCTCTCTCCACACCAATGCAATAATATAGATTTAGTAACAATATTATGTTGAATATTTTGATTTTGAAAACACATTAACTTTACTTGAGCCCAATGTTCTACACTAAATTCATCCACATAATGATGTCAATCTATTTTTTGATTTGATATGACTCCTTCAACAACCACCTAATTTTCAATCCTCTATAAAACCCTAAATAGATTCAGTCAATTTTCACTTTACCCTTCCCATTTAAAAACTACTAAACATAAATTTTAACATATCCTTGTATTTAAAACCATTCAATCCAATTATTTTTTCACATAAATAAACACCCTTATTCCTTTCAAATCCATTGAATAAAGCATAACTTGGAACATAGAAAGACACTTTTATTTAAAGTATATCATTATAGTAGTGAGTTGTGACTAGTACTGGAAAGAGACGATGTCAATAGTAATTTGTATTGAAAGCAATATTGATGGGCAATAATGCATAGTTAACATATCCTTGTGTTTAAAACCATTCAATCCAATTATTTTTTCACATAATTAAACATCCCTATTCCTTTCAAATCCATTGAATAAAGCATAAGTTGGAACGTAGAAAGACACTTGTGTTTAAAGCATATCATTATAGTAGTGAGTTGTGAGCAGTACTGGAAAGAGACGATGTCAATAGTAATTTGTATTGAAAGCAATATTGAAGGGCAATAATGCATAGTTAACATATAGTTAACATATCCTTGTATTTAAAACCATTCAATCCAATTATTTTTTCACATAAATAAACGTCCCTATTCCTTTCAAATCCATTGAATAAAGCATAAGTTGGAGTTCATAGAAAGACACTTCTATTTAAAGCATATAATTATAGTAGTACGTTGCAAGTAGTACTGGAAAGATTCAATGTCAATAGTAATTTGTACTGAAAGCAATATTGATGGGAAATAATGCATAGTTAACATATCATTGTATTTAAAACCATTCAATTCAATTATTTTTCACATAAATAAATGCCCCTATTCCTTTCAAATCCATTGAATAAAGCATAAGTTGGAACATAGAAAGACACTTGTATTTAAAGCATATCATTATAGTAGTGAGTTGCAAGTAGTACTGAAAAGAGACAATGCTAATAGTAATTTGTACTAAAAGTAATATTGATGGGCAATAATGCATAGTTAACATATCATTGTATTTAAAACCATTCAATTCAATTATTTTTCACATAAATAAACACCTTATTCGTTTCAAATCCATTGAATAAATCATAAGTTGGAACATAGAAAGACACTTGTATTTGAAGCATATCATTATAGTAGTGAGTTGTGTGTAGTACTGGAAAGAGACAATGTCAATAGTAATTTGTACTGAAAGCAATATTGATGGGAAATAATGCATAGTTAGCATATCCTTGTATTCAAAAATTCAATCCAATTATTTTTTCACATAAATAAATGCCCATGTTCCTTTCAAATCCTTTGAATAAAGAATAAGTTGGAACATGGAAAGATACTTGTATTTAAAGCATATCATTATAGTAGTGAGTTGCGAGTAGTACTAAAAGGAGACAATGTCAATAGTAATTTGTACTGAAAGCAATATTGATGGGAAATAATGCATAGCTAACATATCATTGTATTTAAAACCATTCAATCCAATTATTTTTTCACATAAATAAACACCCCTATTCCTTTCAAATTCATCCAATAAAGCATAAGTTGGAACATAGAAAAACACTTGTATTTAAAGCATATTGTTATAGTAGTGAGTTGTGAGTAGTACTGGAAAGAGACAATGTCAATAGTAATTTGTACTGAAAGCAATATTGATGGGAAATAATGCATAGTTAACATATCCTTATATTCAAAACCATTCAATCCAATTATTTTTTCACGTAAATAAATGCCCCTATTCCTTTCAAATCCATTGAATAAAGAATAAGTTGGAACATGGAAAGATACTTGTATGTAAAGCATATCATTATAGTAGTGAGTTGCGAGTAGTACTGAAAAGAGACAATGTCAATAGTAATTTGTACTGAAAGCAATATTGATGGGCAATAATGTATAGTTAATATATCCTTGTATTAAAAGCCATTCAATCCAATTATTTTTTCACATAAATAAATGCCCTTATTCCTTTCAAATCCATTGAATAAAGCATAAATTGAAACATAAAAAGACACTTTTATTTAAAACATATCTTTATAATAGTGAGTTGCCAATAATACTGAAAAGAGACAATGTCAATAGTAATTTGTACTGAAATCATCATTTTTACTGAAATCAATGTTGATGAGCAATAATGCATAGGCTACTTTAAGAACAGCTGATTAGCTGTCTAGAACGTGGGATTATCTGAAAGAGCGTAATACTAAATTTTGTTTCCAATCGACCCCCATTTGATGGCCGTGTGCCCATATTTAAAGCGCAAGTTCAAATGAGATTTGATTTTAAAGATATTACAACAAAGATTTGTGGAAGAATATTCTCAAAAGATAGTATTCAATCTTAATTACTTTTCCTGCGGCAGTCGCGATTTTCAGCCATGAAGGGATAAGTAAATGTTAAACCAAGTGTACGATTCACCATGACATTCGCTATGGAATATATTGGTAGCCACAAAGTTTACACTAATATGCACTTTATACATTCAGTCTTTCACCAACTTCGCCACTCCCTCATGAATGGTAAGCATATCTCACATTAAAATGGAAACTGTACAAATATTTCACCGTTTGTCTTTGTTTGTGATAGCATCAATATAAGCATATCTCCGTGTTATCCTATGCGTGCAACAATATTGACCACTTCTCCACACTTTAAAATTTTATCAAAGGAAAATTTAGCTGCCAAGAACTTGCTATACAGGGTAGAGTAAAATCAAGCGATTCTTTATTGACTAAGATCTTAAAATTAAAAACTGGTGACACAACAATGAATAAATGAAATCATTAAGCTTTTAAGTGATACCTCTTCCATTAAGGTTCATTTCATCCTTTCTGCTACTCAATTTTGTTGAGGTGTATATGGAGTAGTTTTCTATCTCACAATTTCTGCATGTTTACAATAATCATCAAATTCCTCAGAACAATATTCACCACCATTATCCGATCTCAACACTTTCATCTTATGATCAGATTGTTTCTCAACCAAAGTCTTAAATTGTTTAAGCTTATTGAACACATCAAATTTGTTATGCATAAAATAGATCCAAGTGTATCTTGAGATGTCATCAATAAATGTGACATAATATCTAAATTTTCCAATAGAGTCAATATCCACAGGACCCATAACATCTGAATGAATAATCTCTAATAATCCTCTAGCTTTATTTGTTCCATTAGGAAATGAAGATCTAGATTGCTTTCCAAACACACAATGCTCACAAAAATCATTTTTTCCAATTTTATAATTAGGAATACTGTCAACCAATGTCTTATTAAGAATGGTCCTAAGACATTTTTCACCAATGTGGCCCAATCTATGGTGCCACAACATACATGTATTTTCAGCTTTAGTTACATTGGCCAATTTATTCAAATTGGAGGTATTAAGCTTAAAGAAAGTCCCAATCCGAGATCCTTTAGCAACAACCATATTCCCTTTCACCAATTTGCAACCACCTTTGTCAAATGTCACATGCATTCTAGAATCATTGAATTTAGATACAAAAAGTATATTTCTAGCAAGTCCTGCAATATGCAAAACATCATTAAGGGTCTTAACCCTACCATCACTAAAACACAACTTTACCTCTCCTTTTCCCACAACCTTTGTTGTGCTAGTATCTCCAAAGAAGACATTCTCTCCATCATATGCAGTATATTTAGTGAACCAATCCTTGTTAGGAGACATATGATAGGAGCAACTGAATCAATAAGCCAAGAGTTATCACAAATGGTATTAGAGGAAATGACCAATGCATCATTAATGTCATCCAAGAATTTCTTTGTAGAAGCATCATAACTCATTTTCTTGCTCTTACAATCCTTCTTTATATGTCCAGGTTTCCCATAGTTCAAACATTTTACCTTACTCTTACCAGGGGTTTTAGAATGTCCTTTGGACTTACCCTTTCCTTTCTTGTCTCCCTTAAGTTCCTTTTCCTTAGGCCTACCTCTTACAAACAAGGCATCTTGGGATCTTGTTTTAGACTTCCTCCTCATCTCCTCTAATAGGAGAGTAGGAATTATATTGTCCATCTTAGGATTTGAACCACTTCCACTGATAGCAACAATTAGATTTTTCCAAGACTCTGGTAAAGAACAAAGTAACAAAATGAATTTATCTTCATCTTCTAGCTTTACATCTATAGATGCTAACTAACTTAGAATCAAATTAAAAGCATTTAAATGATGTGCAACAAAATCACCATCTTTCATCTTTAAAGAATGCAACTATCTTTTCAAATACAACTTATTAGTAAGAATTTTGGTTTGATAGATATCACCTATCCTCTTCCACAATTTATATAAAATAGTTTTAACTGAAACATTCAAGAGAACAACATCAGCAAGACATAATCTTATGGTTCCTCTTGCCTTCTTATCAAGCTTAGCCCAATCCTCATCTGACATTGTTGTAGATGGATTTGTCTCATTACAAACAACTAACCACTGATCTCTCTCTTCAAGGAGATCCTCCATTTTTAGTTTCCACATCTCATAACTAGATCCATTGAATCTTTCAATATCTAGACAAGAAGTAGAAATCATTATAACAAACTTCTTTTACAAATCTACAATAACACGATAGTAAAAGCTCCCACTACAGCCAAAAAACATTCAAAATTTTAAGAGAAAGGCATCTCAAACTCTACCCAACCATTAGTTCTAATATCAAATGTTGAAAATGGAGGTAATTATATAGCTTAAAACTTGTAAGAATATGAGACTGTAGATCTAATTAAGTGTTATTTGTTACAATTCTTTGTGTATGATTATTTGTTTAGATCAATTTTACCAATTGTAGAAAGAGATAGAGGATTGTAGAAGAATGAGGCAAGAAAATAGAAGTGACACATCATATACATGGAGAAACCCTTTCAGGAAAAAAATTCACCAGAATCAATAGTGCTTGTATTAGTTAACCTTAGAACAAGATTAAAATAATACTATATCAATCCTTTGCTTGATATGCTCCTTTTTCCTTCACCAATCCTTCTTCACAACTTGCAATAAACTCTCAAGAAACTCTCTTCAACTTGTTGCAATTAATAGACAATTAATGAGCATGTAAAATAATTAGAGTTGTCAAATACAAGAGTATAAAGATCCTCTAAAAAATCTACGCCTAGATTGTGAAAGTAGAGTTCCACACTGTAACATGAAGTCAAAACCAAAGTCTCCTTAATTTAGACACCCCAAACTGAACACTTAATTGAACTTCGGTCAAGAAAATATCTTGCAAGCATCACCTCAAAGTTGGCACCCAAGAATGATCCCACTTAACTGAACCTTTTAAATATCATCTCATGCAAAAGGTGTTAACTCAAAGATGCCAATTTGGGAGCCCAAGGTGGATCCAAGTCAATCTTAGTTAACTAAAACATATATATCCACCAATTCATGCAAACATTATGCATGATTGATCATCCCCACTTAACTAAATGTATCTACCTGTTATCTGTCATTCAACTAAAGTCATTAGTCATGCAACTCAAGTCAACTGAAGTAAACTAGCATTCAACTAAAACTAACTACATGCAACAGAAGATAACTAAACCATAATTGAACTGAACCGATACTGACTTGACCTGAATTGAATTGAACTCCACTCATGTAAATAACAATCCCTAACTTGTAGGATCTAAACATGCATTATTAAAGTTTTATCAATTCTCCAAGTAGTTAACTTAAGCAAGGTGGGTTTCACCTTCCATGTGGGCGCCCCATGTGCTCTTATTTTGTAGGAGCTCTTCTTGGGAATCCCCACATGTTCCTATCATTTAGGAATAATCACAAATGACAATTTACATGTTCATTTCATTCAAATCTAATCTCTTTCTAATTCTAGTGTTAGGGAACACTTTCCAAGGACTTACGAGATACATGAAATATGTTTAGGATTGCAATTAAATGGCATCCTATTCCCAACATTGATAGCCACAAATTTTACACTACTATGCACTTTACACATTTACTATATGTTAAAATTAGTCTTTCACCAACTTTGCTACCCCCTCAAGAATTATAAATAGTTAACTCCTCACATTCCTCGCATTTTTGATATTATAAGGACTTAATGGAAAGAATTTAAAGTGGAACTTGTACAAATATTTCACCTTGTTTCTTGTTTTGTGATAGCATCAAAATAAACAAATCTCCTTACTTACTCTCTTATGCATCTAACAAGATTGACCACTTCTCCACCCTTTAAAATTTTATCAAAGAAAAATTACCTGCCAAGAACATGTTGGACAAGCTAGGAGTGGAATTGTTTGAATCACTTGTCAATATTGACCATGGTCATAGAAAAAAATTCTCATAGTCTGATTGTGCAACACATGCCATCTCCATACCAATGCAATAACATAGATTTAATACAAATATTATGTTGGATATTTTGATTTTGGAAACACATTAACTTTACCTCCCAATGTTCTACACTAAATTCATCCACATAATGATGTCATCTATTGTTTGATTTGATATGACTTCAACAACCACGTAATTTTTAATCCTCTATAAAATCCTAAATAGATTAATTCAATTCATTCTCATTTTACCTTTCCAATTTAAAATCTATGAAGCATAAATTTTCACATATCCTTGTATTTAAAACCATTCAATCCAATTATTTTTTCACATAAATAAACACCCCTATTCCTTTCAAATTCATCCAATAAAGCATAAGTTGGAACATAGAAAGACACTTATATTTAAAGCATATTGTTATAGTAGTGAGTTGTAAGTAGTACTGGAAAGAGGCAATGTCAATAGTAATTTGTACTGAAAGAAATATTGATGGGCAATAATGCATAGTTAATATATCCTTATATTTAAAACCATTCTATCCAATTATTTTTTCACATAAATAAATGCCCCTATTCCTTCCAAATCCAAGGAATAAAGCATAAGTTGGAATATAGAAAGATACTTGTATTTAAAGCATATCACTCTAGTAGTGGGTTGCAAGTAGTATTGAAAAGAGACAATGTCAGTAGTGATTTGTACTGAAACCAATATTGATGGGAAATAATGCATAGTTAACATATCCTTGTATTTAAAACCATTCAATCCAATTATTTTTTCAAATAAATAAATACCCCTATTCCTTTCAAATACATGGAATCAAGCATAAGTTGGAATATAGAAAGATATTTGTATTTAGATCATACCATTATAGTAGTGAGTTACGAGTAGTACTGGAAAGAGACAATGCCAATAGTAATTTGTATTGAAACCAACGTTGATGGACAGATAATGCATAGTTAACATATCCTTGGATTTAAAACCATTCAACCCAATTATCTTTTAAATAAATAAATGCCCCTATTCCTTTCAAATTCATTGAATAAAGCATAAGTTGGAACATAAAAGGACACTTGTATTTAAAGCATATCATTATAGTAGTGAGTTGGGAGTAGTACTGAAAAGAGACAATGTCAAAAGTAATTTGTACTGAAACCCATGTTGATGGACGGCAAAGGCTATCCAGCCCCCAAAACAGCATGGGGCATCGGATGCCATGCCTCTACATACCCTGACAGCCGTGCGCATTTAACCGTGTGCTGCAGGTATTTCTCCGATTTTTTGTTTTACGTGCCCACATACTCCTTTTAAATGATTTTATATTTATTTTTAAGTTTGTATAATTTTATTTTTATTTTAGATTTGGTTTTTTACTTGTTAGTATAATATAATGTAATGTAATAAACATATATAATAATTTTTTATATAAATATAATTATATTAATATATATTGTAAAATTATATATTTAAAATATATTTAATATATTGTAATAAATGTGATATATAATATATTTATAAATTTAGGTTTTTTTTTTTCTCTAATATATTTATATATTAACATATCTATATTTAAAAAATAAATGTAATGTGTGGGAGAGATATATTTGTGGAGGCACCTATGATATAAATAAAATCAAATAATCACTCTAAAGTAAAAAGTAAAATAACTTAAGAGTAACAAAATAATCTAATTATAATATTAATTGAATTTTATTTACATTTTTAAAGAGAATATTTGTTAACCTACTAAAAATAAAAATATATGTAATCATCATGTTTTAAAATAAGAAAAATTAACATTAATTAGTTTTGAATAATAAGTGGGTAACTATCTTGACCTAATTATATGTTCTCTGTTTATATGGATTATCAAATATACTAAAAAATATAATTATATGTTCTCTGTTTATATGGATCATTAAATATACTAAAAAATATGTATTCAAAAATATGTTTAATAAATTTACAAATTTTATTTCATTGATCTAATTAATCAAAGTTCATAATGTTTTATTTTTAACATCTCAAGTGTAAAAGTGCTTCTGATTTAACTATGTGCAAGTTTTAATCACACTAATATAATGTATTAGTATATCATGTTATAAATGGAACATATTAGTTTAATTAAAATATATCATTAAATTATGAAGGGTTGTGAACCGTTTTTTTTCAATTAAGTTTAAAACTACATTTTCTTTTTTCATTTCTCTATATATAATTAGTCTATTTTTTCCATCCAATTTCTTTTGTGATTTAATCCTATTTATTGCTCCTTCTAACTCTTATGCTCTCCTACCCTTGGTTTTTTAATTCATGATGCAATGTATAAGACTTTAAATTATTTAGGGTTATAGTTAGAGTTAGGGTTGGGGTTAGGGTTAGGATTAGGATTAAAGTTAGGGATATAAATAGAATTAGGATTACAATTAGGATTAGTGTTAGGGTTGGAGTTAGAATCAAGATTAGCATTATGATTAGGGTTAGATGTAGAATTAGAATTAGGGTTGGATTTAATGTTAGTATTAGGATTACTGCTAGCATAAGGATGAGGATTAGTGTTATGGTTACAATTAGGTTATAGCTAGGGTTATGTTAGATCTAGGGTTCATTTAAGGTTAAGGTTATAGCTAGGGTTATGATAGATCTAAGGTTCATTTAGAGCTAATATTATGATTAAAATCTAACCCTAACTTGATTAAAAATCTATCTTAATCCTAACCATGTAATTGAATCTAAAAGAAAAAAATATATGTTAGATTGTTAAAATAAAATAAAAATAATATTTAAACATCTAAAATAAAAATTATAGATTGATATAATAATATTATAAATTATATAATTATATAATATATTATAATTAAGTATAATATATTTTTTCTTTAAGTATATATTTTAATATATTATATTATTATATTATGTAATAATATCATAATATTATATATAATATATTGTAATAAATGTGATATATAAATATATTAGAGAAAAAAAATTAAATTTATAAATATATAAATATATTATATATCTCATTTATATAAATATATTATATTATTATATTATAATATCATAATATTATATATAATATATTGTAATAAATCTGATATATAAATATATTAGAGAAAAAAGAACCTAAGTTTATAAATATATTTTACAAGATATATTAATATAATTATATTTATATAAATGAGATATATAATATATTTATAAATTTAATTTTTTTTTCTCTAATACATTTATATATCACATTTATTACAATATATTACATATAATATTATGATTTTATAACATAATATAATAATATAATATATTAAAATATATACTTAAAGAAAAAATATATTATACTTAAATTATAATATATTATATAATTATATAATTTATAATATTATTATATCAATCTATAATTTTAATTTTATTTTAACAATCTAACATATATTTTTTTCTTTTAGATTCAATTACATGGTTAGGATTAAGATAAATTTTTAATCAAGTTAGGGTTAGATTTTAATCATAATATTAACTCTAAATGAACCTTAGATCTATCATAACCCTAGCTATAACCTTAACCTTAAATGAACCCTAGATCTAACATAACCCTAGCTATAACCTAACCGTAACCCTAACACTAATCCTCATCCTTATACTAGCAGTAATCCTAATACTAACATTAAATCCAACCCTAATTCTAATTCTACATCTAACCCTAACCATAATGCTAATCTTGATTCTAACTCCAACCCTAACACTAACCCTAATTGTAATCCTAATTTTATTTCTATCTCTAACTTTAATCCTAATTCTAACCCTAACCCCAACCCTAACTGTAACCCTAAATAATTTAAAGTCTTACACATTGCATCGTGAATAAAAAAACTAAGAGTAGGAGAGCATAAGAGTTAAAAGGAGCAGTAAATAGGATTAAATCATAGAATAATTTGGATGGAAAAAATAGACTAATTATAAATAGAGAAATGAAAAAAGAAAGTGTAGGTTTAAACTTAATTGAAAAAAAATGGCTCACAACCCTTTATAATTTAATGATATATTTTAATTAAACTAATATGTTTCCATTTATAACATGATATACTAATACATTATATTAGTGTGATTAAAACTTGCACATAGTTAAATCAGAAGCACTTTTACACTTGAGATGTTAAAAATAAAATATTATGAACTTTGATTATTTAGATCAATGAAATAAAATTGATTAATTTATTAAACATATTTTTGAATACATATTTTTTAGTATATTTAATGATCCATAAAAACACATAATATATAATTAGGTCAAGATAGTTACCAACTTATTATTCAAAAATAATTAATGTTAATTTTTTCTATTTCAAAACAAGGTGATTACATATATTTTTAGTAGGTTAAGAGGTATTCTCTTTAAAAAAGTAAATAAAATTCAAAAAAATGAAAAAAACTATAAATAAAATTCAATTAATATTATAATTAAATTATTTTGTCACTCTTAAGTTATTTTACTTTTTACTTTAGAGTGATTATTTGATTTTATTTATATCATAGGTGCCTCCACAAATATATATCTCCCGCACATTACATTTATTTTTTAAATATAGGTATGTTAATATATAAATATATTAGAGAAAAAAAAAACCTAAATTTATAAATATATTATATATCACATTTATTACAATATATTAAATATATTTTAAATATATAATTTTACAATATATATTAATATAATTATATTTATATAAAAAATTATTATATATGTTTATCACATTATATTATACTTACAACTTATAACTTACAAGAAAAAACCAAATCTAAAATAAAAATAAAATTATACAAACTTAAAAATAAATATAAAATCATTTAAAAGGAGTAGAGGGTAAAAGGAGTAGAGGGCACGTAAAACAAAAAATCTGAGAAATCCCTGCAGCACACGGTTAAATGCGGACGGCTGTCAGGGTATGCAGAGGCATGGCATCCGATGCCCCCATGCTGTTTTGGGGGCTGGATAGCCTTTGCCGTTGATGGACAATGTTGATGGACAATAATGCATAGGATACTTTAAGAACAGCCCATTATTGTCTAGAACGTCGGATTATGTGAAAGCGCGGCAATACTAAATTCTGTTTCCAACCGACCACCATTTGATGGCCGTGTGCCCATATTTAAAGCGTAAATTCAAATGAGATTTAATTTTAAAGATATTACAAGAAAAATTTGTGGA
Source organism: Sequoia sempervirens (assembly GCA_007258455.2). Lineage (NCBI taxonomy): Eukaryota > Viridiplantae > Streptophyta > Pinopsida > Cupressales > Cupressaceae > Sequoia > Sequoia sempervirens. The sequence goes on along the minus strand of VDFB02281492.1, from coordinate 1,019,636,795 downwards.
AGAATATTCTCAAAAGATAGTATTCAATCTCAATTGCGTTTCCTGCGGCAGTCAGAATTACATTTGCTATAGAATATATTGGTAGCCACAAATTTTACACTAATATGCACTTTATACATTCAGTCTTTCACCAACTTCGCCACCCCCTCAAGAATGTTAAAACATATCTCCATGTTCTCCCATCAGTATATAAATGAAATCATTAAGCTTTTAAGAGATACCTCTTACGATTACGCACAATCTTGAATAGCGTAGTTTGTACGACTAGTACTAAACTCTATTTAGAGATATTCCATAGATTATCAGATTTTAGAACCCACAAAATGGTCCCAACTATTGAGCCTGCATCTCACATCTCTCAACATCTAAATCAAATCAACTCAGTCATTTGTTTGGACTCCTCACCTACCATAACATTGACAACCGAATCTGATTTAGCACAGTACAGAGAGTTTCCAACAGATCAGATGTAATGGGACAATTTGTTGTTAAACTTTCAAATCAGACTACATGCTGGTCCCTCTTGGCATTATAGCGTGCTTAATTTCTCACACGTTCAAGTACAAGAACTCTAATCCGCGTGTGTTCATCCTTTGTCCTCTTCCACAATATTTTATCGAATTCCCTTTTGGTTTTTTCAATGAATTGTTTTCTTATTCCTGCTTTCTCTCTTTTCTCTACATCAAGGGAACGGAATATCCGCAACCTCTGAACCAGTCTATTTGAGTATCTTCGTCTTTTACAAATAAATGCCGACTAATTTTATTGTAGTTTGTTTTTCTGAAATCAGAATCTTATCTTCCAATTAATTATTCAGATCTCATGGAAAGAATGTTGCTCCGAGAGACACATGCAACTACAAGTCAATTTAATTATTCCCTCTAATATAGTTTAGACCTTGTTTTATTACAAATTATGTTAGGAGTGTTGATTCTTGGGTTTTCATTAAAGATCTCACTGCTCAAGGAACTTGTTTTAGTTCATTTTCTTTAGAAAGTTACAATATAAGGGAGTTTTATATAGTTTCAAAAGTTGTCTATAAAAAAATATATAAAAGAATTTTTCTTTATATTAAGGATTTTGAAGTTTTTTAGAATTTTGGATCTCAAAGAAATGAAATGAGACAAGTCTATGTATTTTTTGATGAGGGTTAGGGACAAGGTAGGGAAGTCGGACAGCCAACTTATATTCATTTGGACCCTTCTAACCTGCCCAACAAAAAATGTTTTATTTTATATTATCTACATTGTTTATTTTATTTTATCTTGAAATTTTTATTTATTTTTGTATGCAATTTTTTATTTTACTTTTCAAAAAGTATTTTTTTATTTTGTTTTTATTTTTTAAATTTGAATATTTTGATGTATAAATGGTTGTCAAATTGAAGGCAACAGATAAAAAGTTTGTATTTACTCAATTATTATGTGAGACTCCTAGACGTTAACATTTGGGGATCAAGTGAAAGATGATCACTATCTTATTCATTTTTAAGACAAATATAACATCTCTCATGATGAATGAAACCTTTTTTATAGAGTTTATCCCTATTCAAAATCCTCTAATGATAGGCCAACCATAAAAATATATTAGCCTTCAACAAGCCATTAGTTTTCTAAATGTTATTCTAAAGGATAGTCAAAACCTACATAACTTTATGTAGATGAATTTTAATTTACCCTTTCTTAATAGTACAACTCTTATTACCATCAAGATTTTATCCTAGCTAATCTCTTTTATCATTCTAGAAAGGCCTATGAATTTGCAATAGCAAGAAATTTTATCTCCATTCTTCTCATCAAGCCTAAGAATAGACAACAAATATTTCCACACATAAATGTTTAAAATTTAATACATTTTCTTCCAATAATCTTTATCTTTAGAGCTTCAATTGTCTTTTAGGTATAAAGAGAGACTTCTAAAATCTATAATACTATCTAAAGAAAGAATGGTGAACCATCAATATTTCTAGAATGAAATAGATGAACCATCTTGGATATTCAAAAAATTGTACCTCCCAATTATATTTTTTGAGGCCTTTGCTCCTTCCAAGATAGATAAGCCAAATTGAAGATTTATAACATTAGGCATACATAACTTAGTTGATCACCATTATGATACTTATATGTTATTATATGAATGCAAGAACTTTGAAAAGAAGAAGCTATAAATATCCAAACCACTTTGGCAAATAGAGCTTCATTAAAATATTGAACAACCTTGATTCCTAAGCCCAAATCATCTCTATTAAAACCAAAAAAAGAAAAGCTTAACAAAGGGAATATAAATGATTACCAAATCCTTCCCAAAGAAAGTCCTATTTAACAAAATTAATTTTACCAATAATACTTTTTGGAGAGAAAATAAGAGAGGAGTTCAGTAAATATGAATAGCCTTAAAAATAGAAGAAAAAACAATCTCCTAATTGAATAATAACTACATTTTTTCTCCTATTAATCTTCTAAATTTATCCAAGTTAGAATTTGATAACACTTTGTCATTTCTTCCATATAAAATAGGAAATCCTAGATAGGAATCTATTAAAGATGTTTTATTCAAGGAAATATAATTACATATAAAATCTTGTTCTTTATCTCTCATATTGAGGAAGACATGTTTTGGATTTGACTATATACACCATCTAACAAAATTGTTGTTATAAGCACACAATAAAACTCTATTGAACTCTTAATTTCTAAGATAAATGAAGAAGAAAAATCATAAATCACGCCTAAATTTTTGAGAGGTGAGAGAATTTCCCATAGAAATGTCTTTAATACGATGTAAAGAATCATTATTTGTAAGAGAAACTAGACTCCTTCAATAACTAAATGAATCAAAATATGAGTGGGAAAACAACACCCTAGTGTAAGATCTCTTGAGGATAGGAAGTAAGCTTTTAATTTAACCATTATTTAAGATAGAAAAGGAGACCAAAGAATAATAGCCAAAAACCCAATTCGTCTAATCCTTACAAAAATTAAATATTTTTAATATTTTATCATGGAGTGCATAATTCACTTGGTCATAAGATCTTATAACATCAATTTTAAAAATATATATTTTGACTTACTCACAATATAAGAATGTATCATTTCATGAATAAATATAATTGTATTTAATATCTAGGGACCAAACTAAAGAAACCCCGTTTTTTCTTCAAATATTAAAGAGAGGCCAAGAGGTTTAAATCTATAAGAAATTAATTTAAAAATTATAATATTTATGCTACTACAAGGAGATATATTTTTTCTATATTTAGTAGCAATAGTAGTTGTAGACACATAAAAATGACCTAGGCACAAACTCTATTTTTGTCACATTCTTCCTAACATAATTAAAATAATTAATTATGTCCTTTTGACCACATTCAACTATTAATTAAATAATTCATAATTATGTAATTAATTCATGTTTTTTATTCCTCTTGATTATTTAAATAAATAAATTATATTTATTTATTTAAATGCGTCACTAATTGTCTAATGTCTCTCCATGATTAAATAAATTCATTAATAAATTATTTAATTGTTTCTTGTCCATTAATTTCCTCCTTATTACTTAAATAAATAAATTTTATTTATTTATTTAAATACATCTTTAGTTTCTAATGTCTTCTCGTAATTAAATAAATTCATTAATTTATTTAATTATTATCCACCTTGGCATTTTCCAAATTTTAAATAAAATTTAAAATGGTCCCACTTTCTAATTTTTTCCTCTTTAGTAAATAATTCAAATTAATTATTTACTGTCACATGACCTCACCTTTTTTGAATTAAATCAATTTTTAATTCAAAATAACCACTTTCTTCTATTAAATCAAGTAATTTCTAATATTATTTGATTTTTCAGCTCTCTCTTTTTCTATGCCATCCTTATCTTCTTGTCACATGCAATCTTGTCCCTTGATTTGATTTTCTAAAGTCAAATCCTGTCTATTCATTTCAAATTTACCCTAATATTTTCCTAACCCTAATTGTGGGTTGTTGCATTGAATCTTGTCCATTGATTCTATGGAATTTGTCAATCTTCAATCTTGACCATTCATCCAAAATTGTATTTTCTATAAAATAGAAATTTTGATCTCATTTTGACATATACATCTCTCATGCTCTTGACTTCATCTACATCTCATGCAATCTTGTTTTAGGCATACTTCACATATCTTGACATCTTGACAGGTTGGCATTTTAGGCATACTTTAGGTTTGCTTCATAGTTGCATACTTGCATTGTGTTGCTTTTTAGATAGAATCCTTCAGCATTTTCTTAGGACACTGGCATAGACATAGCTTGCTTACACAAAATTTGAGGGGAAACACATATTTTCAGCAAATAGAGAAGGTGTAATGGAGGTCAATCATGGAGTTTGAAGACTTTTGGTGAGATTATTCCTTTTGTTTTCATGTTTTACTCATTTGTGATTCATTATTTACTTTGGGTTTTTTATTTATTTATGCACTAATCTACTAACCTGAATATTTCCCATAGTTACATTGGTGAACCCGACATGAAAATTGTGCATTTTTGTTTTTTCATGTGAATTTTTTGTTGTTATAGGTACAAGTATGATGCGATGCATTTGTTGTTTCCTATAATGCATTTGACTTACAACAATGCATTTTCTTTCTAGAATGATGCATTTGATCTATTGTGATGCATATGCCTTGCTGAATGATGCATTCACCATATCATGACGCATTTTCTTTGCAGGTCAATGCATTTGTCTACAGATTTCAACCTTTGGCCCCAAGACACATTTGAATTGTAGAGTGACACATTTTCTCTACTGCAACACATTCGTTTGGTAAATTTTTTTTTTTGAATTTTATAGAATTTTTCTAGATTTCTCTTTTTCTTTTAATAGCATAGAGATTTTCGGTTACTAATTTTCTATTTCTAGCTTGTGGCGAGGAGTCTAACCTTGTTTTGTTGATTTTATTTTCATTTCCTTAAGCAAACAATCAACAACAACAATCTTGCATTTCACATGCATATGGTTAAAATTTACATGCATTCTCATGTCATGGGTTTAAAATGAACACAATCATGCATTGAAACTCATATGGTTAAAATGAACATGCATTCTCATGTCAAGGGTCTAAAATGAACTTTTTCTTTCACACTTCAAGTTAAAAGTTAAAAAAGAACAAAGTGTCTTAAGTGTCTTCCTGACATTATAAATTTGGTAACTAAAATCCACAAGTGTCTCCAATTTTTTACAACCCAAATCAATAATAGAAGTATCCTCTCCCCTTGTGCACTTGTGTGATCTTGGGTGCAAGAGAAACTGTTATTGACTCTAGGAATTGGGCCTTCCTTGGTGGGAAGAAGTACTCACCCTAAGACGACTCAAACTAGCAATGGAGCTATTTAGCCGAGCTACCCCTGACCAGTATATAAATGTGAATCCTAATGGAAAACTTAGGATTATGAGTGTGAATGTGTCACACGAACAAGTAAACTCCCCAAAACCCTATTGAGTGTAACCTATTTAGGCTAGAGCTCCTCCTTATTAGAGCTAATATTTCCCCATATGTGGCCACTCAAATGGGGGTCCCAAACTAAACACCTTTGTGTAGTTGCCAAAAACCCATCTATTTGCTAGCACAACGATGGTCATTGCCAAGGCATCCACATTCTCACAGTTCTTAGTAGAGGTGATTAGCCTACCATGGGAGATTTATGGGGGTTGTAAGCTTGGTTGACCTAAGAAGTTAGTGCACTGTAAGGGGGAGCCTGTGTGGCCAAGCTTCTAGATTCATTTGCTAAGAATAAGTGTGGTTGGCTAAACCCATGTGGAATCTAGAGAATAAAGTCCTTGCCTAACCTAGGATTGTGCTTGTCTTCATTATGCATGTTTTCAAATTTTCAAAACAAGATATTGTGTTTGCCAAGTGTTTGCTCAGACATTAAACAAACAAACATCATTTCATAGACCTGGAAACAATCATTCAACCTGAAACAAGTTGGATTTTTTTTGCTAAAATTGCAAAAAAAATAGACTTATTCTACTTGCAACACATTTGGTACAACACATTCACTATTATGCACTGCATTTGACACTTTCTATAACACATTCACTTTGATAAGCCACATTTTCTACTATGTGCAACACATCTTCCTGTACTATGTCGTATTTGATTTACAAAACACTACATTTGCTTTATTGAGCCACATTTGTTACCACAAACACTGCATTCGTTGATATTGTGACACATATGACAAACTACAACACATGTGTGAGTTGAAATGACACAATTTCCTAGTGAAAACAAAAACACTTTCACAGTCCAAAACCTAAGATCAAACTTGTCCAATCTGCCATCAAACATCTTTTTATAGTAGCCTCAGTTAAAAACCAGATCAATAATTGCTCAAATTCTTCATACTTCGCATTAGCTTGCATTAACCCATAGGTCCAAACTTGCAATTGGTTTTTTTAGTTTCATTCTTAGAGTCCATCATCATCATTTTCAGCCATAAATTGGTCTTTAGGTTCTCATTGCATTTGCAAATTTTGGAATAGAGAAAACTTACCATACTTTGTAAAATCATTACCTTCAAGAGTAGGTTGTCATTGGACTTAGTCATCATTATTTCCCTTAGTCATTGTCCTTTTGTGAGACTTTCCAACTCAAAATTCTAGTTAGGAAACCTCACTTTCTCATCTTGTCAATTTAGTCACATTACTAAGTCCTTTGATGATCCAAATTGAGGCATAGATCAAGCTTAGGGTGGTTGAGTAACCTTTTCCAAATTACTTTGACCTTTGCATTTGCATAGCTTAGAACATTCAAATCATCTTAGCCCTCATTTTTCATACCTTATTCCTAAAAATCCAAAAAAAAAAAAAAACCTTATTGTCCTTTAGCATTTGTCATTTCCTTTAAGACACATTGTCATATTGCATTACTTATTGTCAAAAACCCAAAAACATAGTTTGCATTTGCATCCCTTATTCAAAAATTTGAAAAAAATAGTGTCATATCATCCCAATTCATAGTTGTAGTTGTCATTTTCCTCTTCCTCATTTGACCAACTCCTTATATGGTTGAGACTAGGCTTTAAAGGAAATGAAGATAAATGGCTAACTTTGGAAAAGACACCAAAACTCTTATATTTTCCAATGACATGAATCAAAATGTGAACCAAGACACATCCTTTCAGTGACATGAGCATACATCTTCTTCATGCAACCCTTTCAAACCATTTATACAAAGGGGCCAAAACAGACAAGTATATGCAGAAGACTTAGAAGATGCGGCCCAAAATCCTAACATAGCCTCCTTTGTGGAACATTTAGTCTTACATGACCCACAAAGATATCTAGCCATGATTTTGTATCAAGGGGATAAATTTCCACGTGGATTTGACATTAACAAGTGCTCTAAGGGCAACATCACCTGATCACAATACCAACAACAACAATGTAAATAATGCCTCCTACACTAGTCAACTCCAAAACAATGCAAACAATACCTTTGTTGGTGCCACCTCACAAATTTCCACAAGCACCATCAAAGCTACCTCTCATGATGCATCCAATAAAAAAACTTCCAACACAATCAATGCAACATCTGTTGGAGGGACACCAACCATGTCACAAGCCATGTCACAATCAATTCCTACAATTTAAACAACATCCTCACAATTAATTGGAGCTACCTTTGGATCCTCAACAATGGGGAAAAGCTCTTCAAAGCCACTATTTGGAGCTTCATCTAGTTCCATGGGAGCATCATCATTAAATCATTTCATTGGGTCTTCATTCAATCCATTTGGTGGAAATAAATGATGGATTTCCATTCCAGGACCACAACCAAACATCAACACATCATCACAATTTAACACCAATACCCACATTCCTCAAAGGAAGAGCACCAACATTCCCCATGGAAAGTTCCACCAAGTTCGACAAGGCAATCAGATAACACAATAGATGACTTCATTTGAGCACCAAAATATTGAAGGTCAATACATCCCACAAATATTGACTAACATGACTAGAGGAAACATTCCCACATATGCATCACATATCCACATTAATCAACACATCCCTATTCAAAACTTGCAATACCAACAATGTTCATTCAAATCAAAACACATCATACATCTCAAAGAAACGCATTCCACAACAACATCAAAATGCATCTTCACAACGAATTGGCACTCAGGGGATACCTATCACTCCCATGTGTGATGCAAAAAACAATCCTATAATAAACAATTTGATAGCAAAAGTGGAAAACTTTCCAAAAAAAAAATAGAGACTATGCAAATGTCCAATAAAAAGCCACACATGTCATATGACCTATGTCCATACCCTTTCAACACAAGTCTATACATTCCACCATTCCCTCCTAGATACATGATGCCTAACTTCACTAAATACAAAGGAAAAACAAACCCCCTTGAACACATTTTGGAATTCACAACCAATTGCATGGAAATTGCCTATGAACATACTTACTTGATGAGACTCTTCTCTAAGAGTCTTGCAAGCCCAACACTTGAATGGTTTTCCATGTTACAAAAGGGAATAAAATCATGGGACGAACTTTTAGAAAAATTTGTTTAAAAATATGCTTATAACATTGACAAAGATGTCTCCATTACCAAATTATGCAAATTTCCACAAGAGGAAGCTGGTGAGACTTTGATCCCATTCTTCCAAAGATGGAGAAGTTTAGAAAGTCATTTCCATATTGACATACCTAAGAAAGAAAAAGTTGACATGTTCTTCCAAACCCTCCTAGGCCCATTGAAATATGGCTTGTAAGTCCACTGTTGCACCACCTTCACAGACTTAGTCAAAAAGGGTGTCCAACTTGAGAAGGCCCTTATTGCTAAAGGAGAACTAAAATATGGTCCTAAGAACATGAACACAAACCCACCTGTGGACAAAAATAAATACTGGGTCAAGAATAAACACATTACCAATGATGGCATTGTTGACACTAAGGTGGTAAACACAACGGGTCTTGTACTTACTCTCAAAGGAGCTCAACCCCAAAACACACCATTGATCACATCGACACCTACTGCCGATGTTGTCCAAAATAATCAAAATAGTCTCAACAATCAAAAAAATTAGAGCCAAGGACAACCCCGTAAAATGAGGAAATTCCCAAAGAGACACACATATACCCCCTTGGGTAAACCAATCAAATATGTCCTTAAGAAGCTCCTTCAAAATGGTGTCATCGCATTAGAAGACCCTAAGCCATCTGACCCAAGATAGTTTAAGCCATCATTGTGGGATGACAATGCTTTCTATGATTACCACTACACCAAAGGGCATAAAACCTCCTCTTGTCGACAACTGAGAAATATGGTACAAGACCTCATCGAAAATCACACAATTGAACTAGGTGGAAAAGAATTTGCATCAAATGTAGACCATACTATTCACAAAAACCCATTGCAAGACCACAGTTTGAATAATCCCTCTACGTCAGGTCCTAAGACTAATAATAATCATGCTAATTATACTCGCACCATCTTTGACTATTTTTGTGGAACCATTATTAATCACATCTAAGCTGCTGACGAATGTGTGAATACAATTACTATCAAGAGAGAACCTAAATGTAATGTCACTACCTGTGCTGGAAAAGTCACCATAGTAGGTCTTCCTCTTCCTAGACAACTGAAGATCATGATACCTGGTCCATCTGCTAAATAGTCACAATCACGTCCATCCACCAAACAGTCACAACCTAAGGGATAGTTCAACCTTATTGACCATCTAGGCAAGACACCTGCTCAAATCTCTATACTTTATTTGTTATGCATTTCTCCTGCGCATAAGGCCATACTTGATAAAACCTTACAAGAGTCTTCCATCCCTCATGACATTGATTTCAACCAATTTGAAGCCATGGTGGGATACCTAACAATTCCCCATCATATAACATTTTCAAACCAAGACTATTCATCACCAAAATCTAATCATAATGACGCATTACACATTGAAGTCTTTATCCATAAGCATAAGGTCAAAGAAGTTTTAATAGATGGTGGAGCAAGACTGAACATATGCTCCCTAAAATTGGTTAAGGCTCTAGGCTTCTATGATGCTAGTGTATATGTTACTAAGAGCATAGTTATAAAGGCATATGATGATGGCGAGCGCTCCTCTGCGGGCATTATCACACTCCCTATTAGAGTTGGGCTAGTCATTGTGGATATGACATGTCAAGTCCTAGATCTTGAACTACCCTATAACATCTTGCTTGGTTGACCTTGGATTCACACCTTAAAAGTTGTTCCATCTACCTACCACTAGTGCATGAAGTTTCCTTTTGATGACACTAAAATCACCATATATGGCGACCCTGATCCCTTCCAGTATTGCACCAATATAAGCGGTATTTTGGAACATCAAGTGCTAATTAATTGGGAAGCTTCAACACCTTCTTCTTCCAAATTCATTGATCCATCTACACTTGCCAAACCATCCACATCCACCCCTTCATCTTCCACCACACCACCTCCCTCCGTCTCAAAGGTTGATCCTAATGTCAAGATCTAGGACCAAGGTTGTAGGGAATACAAATTAAACACGAACTACTACATCACAAAAATACCCAAGTCTCCTAAGGCTTATGGTTGACCTTGTTTCAGAATTGAGCCTAAGGAAAATTTCAAAATCCCTTTGACAAGAGTTTTCATAAAATGGGGTGACATGAACAAGAAAGACATTGAGGACATATCAGGCTAGATTTATAAAGAAATGGAAGACTTACCTCCCTTAACTGTCCATATATACAGAAAAGGCTATGATATAATGAAGGAAAAGGCTACGATGGAACTAATGGACTTGGTAAAAATAAAACTGGATGAAGAGAACCTATAATGTCTTCTAGAAGACCAAAGTATATTGGGTTAGGGTTAGGGTCACTCAAAATGGACAGTCAAAGTACCACAGTTCCTTCACGTGAGAGCGTGAATGCTTCTGAAAGTGTCGAGATTATCGAAGATTCCTCTACCAAAACTAACTCGCATGAATGGAAATTTGGTTCTCAAAGATCCCTAAGTGACTTTTTCTTGGACGAATTGCTCCTAGAACTGGGAGAACCTACTTTCAACAAAATATTCTAGAAAATTTTTAAGGTTGATCCCACACAGAATGATGACAACCCCAACATTCCAAAGAATAGAGAAGATTGGGGTAGATTCCTTTTACTTAGAACAACAATAAATATGAATCATCTTTTGATCCCATTGACCATCATTCTAAACTGACTGTTTGGCCATCTGTTCCTAATGACCATCATTCAAATACATCAAATTCACCGCACGACACTACCGACCATGATTCTAATCCCTTTGTCCCCTACTATTCTAATGAGTATGAAACAAGTGAAGGAGAATACTGGATAGAATTCAACTAGGATTTGGATGATGAAAATTTCAATTTTACCCTGTCTAATTCCATTTGCATGCTTTCCACATCATCCCCACCATTCACCAATACTAATGATGGTATCTCCTTGGTCTACCCACAACTAATTGATTGGGATCAAGAAGGCCCACCAGTTATGGACATATTTCAAAATGATGAAGCCATTACAGAATTCACGGGACTATGTGAGGGCATACCAAGTGGTGACCACAAGGCTGGATTTTCTATAGACCTAGATTATGTAGCATACTTTGGGGAGATTGTGCAATCCTCTAGTCACAAAAATAAAAATAAAAATAAAACAAAAAATGACACATCTTTAGGTGAAAATCAAAAGGCACCTTTTGACGATAAAAACGTAAAAATAATGGATGTATTTGAAGGTGAAAACCTTTCTGAGGCGCTTAAGGATGGAGGATTGGATTTTCTCCCCATGACAAGAAAAATTAGCAATGCTCATTAAGGAAACCCTTGAAGTCAATATATCCACAAAATATCCTAAAATGGTTCTCTTTGCGCCATCTTTGACATAAGAAGAAAAACCTAAATTCCACAAATCTTCTCAGAATGTAAGATTAACTTTGCATGGTCATATGCTGATATGCCTGGGTTGGATCCAGAATTATTCTTGCACCATTTTACCTTACTTCTAGATGCCAAGCCAGTGAAACAAAAGTTGCAGAAAAGGCATCCTCATATCGCCTTGTTAGTCAAAGAAGAACTCAAGAAATTGCTAGATGTGGGATTCATACAATCAATAGACTAGGCTAAATGGATTTCAAATCTGGTACCTATCACTAAGCCAAATGGTCAGATTCACATTTGCATAGAAATTTGTGAATTGAATAAAGCATGTCCAAAGGACTACTTTCCATTACCCAACATAGACATCATAGTTGACCTTACAACAGGATATGAGATATTGTCCCTCATGGATGGTTTCTCGGGTTATAATTAGATTTAGATTTCCCCTAAAGATCAACATAAAATAACATTCACTTGCCCTTGGGGTACTTACTGTTGGAACGCCATGCCTTTTGGTCTCAAGAATGCAGGCGCAACATATCAGAGAGCCATGAAAACCATATTCCATGATATGATGCACAAGCTAATGGAGGATTATGTGGATGACTTTTCAAAAAATCGTTGAAATGCAAGGACCACCTAAATGTGCTAGACAAATTTTTTTAAGAGGTTAGAAGAATACAAGGTCCACTTGAATCCTAAGAAATGTGTCTTTGGGGTGACATCAAGAAAACTTTTGGGATATATAGTTTCTCACAGAGGCATTGAAGTTGATCCTGCCAAAGTGAAAGCAATATTGGACATGCCTCCCCCAAAAGAGATAAGTGAACTTAGGACATTACAAGGCTGACTATAGTCTATTCGATGCTTCATAGCACAACTAGCAAAGAAGTTCCAACCATTTCAATATCTCTTGCAAAAAAGCATCCCATTTGTATGGACATAAAAATGTCAAGAGGCCTTTCAACACATAAAAGACTATCTATTTTCACCACCTATCCTAATGCCACCAATTGAAGGAAAACCTCAATTATGTATATTTCTACAACCACTTCAGCATTAGGGGCATTACTGGCACAAAATAACAATGATGAGAAGAAAATGGCAATATACTCTATCAACTAGACATTGGTTGGATATGAGTTGAACTACATATTTGTATAATGTGCTTGTCTTGTAGTAGTCTTCACTACTCAAAAATTAAGACATTATATATTGAATCACAAGAAACAATTGGTAGCAAAGATTGATCCCTTGAAGTATCTCCTAAGTAGAGAAACACTGATAGGTCATTTGGAAAAGTGGGTCATGATTTTGAGTGAGTACAAAATTCAATATGTAGAATGAAAGGCTATAAAGGGACAAGTGATAGTAGATCAACTAGTAGATGCACCTATATAAGGTAATCATCCTCTAGTAGCAAATTTCCTGATGAGTCTATCTTTCATGCTGAGTTGAAATCACCTTATAAAATCTACTTTGATGGGTCTCATACTAGTCATGGCTTGAGGGCAGGTATATTGTTTATCAAACCACAAGGAGAATCCATCCCTAAGTCATTCTGCATTGGTTTTCCATTTATAAACATCATTGCAAAATACGAGGCCCTTATCACAAGACTCTGAATGGCCATAAAATGGAAAATCAAAACACTTATGGGAGATTCACAGTTGGTCATCAACCAAGTCAATGATGAATATGACACCAAGGAAGAAAATTTAATGCCTTACAAGCGCATGGTTGATAGTTTGTAGACATATTTTCATAGGCTTGCTTTTGAACAAATTCCTAGGACACAAAAGAAAATAGTGAATGCAATGGCTATAGTTGGATCTCTCCTAGAAATTCCTAGTAATTTTCCACAACTTGAGTTCTTGGTGGAACAACTTTTGGTTCCTACATATGATATCCCAGAGTTAGAAATGGTTTGCGAGCTCATTGGTCCCAACTCACCATGGTATCAAGACATTTACGACTACCTTTAGTCCCAAACCCTTCCCCCAAACCTATCTAGCAACCAACGAAATTTCTTTATCCATAAGGCTACCCAATACATCATCAGTGACACCTTATACCATTGTAGCTTTGACAATACCCTTCTTAGATGTCTCAACACTGATGAAGCATAAACAACCTTACATGAGGTATACATGAGGGTATATGCAGATCCCATTTGAGTGGCCCTACCTTAGATAAGAAGATCATGATACTTGGGTATTACTAGATGATAATGGAAAATGATGCACTTTAATTTTTCAGAACATTTCGCCAATGTCAAAACATAGTGATCTGATTCATGCACTAGCATAGGAACTTCATCTGATTACTTCTCCTTGGCCCTTCACACAATGGGGACTTGACCTTGTGGGAAAAATCCATCTTACCTCATTCAATAGCCACAAATTCATTATTACCCCCACTAAGTACTTCACTAAGTGGATCCAAGTCATCTCCCTTACATACATAACTAGCAAAAAAAAATTCAAATTCTTTCTCAACTACATCATCTATTGGTATGGTATTCTACAGTCCATCATCATAGACAACAAGCATCCTTTCAATAATCAAGAAATTTGTGAGTTATGTGAATGCTTCCACATCCAACATCATTTATCCATTCCATACTACCTTGAAGGAAATGGTCAAGTTGAGGCATTTAATAAAACAATCATCAAAATCCTTTAAAAAATTGTCAATGACACTAGTCACGACTGGCACATACAACTTAACCCTGCTATGTGGGCCTATTGCACTATCATCCACACACCTACAGGGGCCACTCGATTTTCCTTCATCTTTGGAGTTGAAGCTATACTACCCATTGTGGTTGAAATTCCATCTTTAAGATTCTCCATGAAGGGTATGATCGATGATGAACGGTACATGCAAATTATGATTGCATGAGCTAGAAATGTTAGACGAAAGGATACATAATTCTTTAAATCATTTCCATGCATATTAGAATCGTCTTTGCTGCAGTTACAACAAGAGAGTCATAGTCAGAAGGTTGACATTGGCGACTTAGTCCTAATGCAAAATCCTAATAATTAGTCTGATAGAGAAAAAACTAGCAAGTTTGAGCCCAATTAGCTAGGTCCTTACATCATCATGTCCTCATTTGGTTCTAGAGCATACCAGTGAGATACTCGAGATGGTGAACAATTGACGGAGCCCATCAATAGTCTACATCTTCAAAAGTTCTATGCATAACATCAAAGAGCTAGACTGAAAAACCATCAAAAATATTAAAAAATTAAAAAACATATAAAAAGCGTCACCTTGATGAAAACCTAGAAAACAAGCATCTTGGTGACACCAAAAAAAAAGAGAAAAATAAAAAATGACAAAAATAGTAAAGAGAAATAATTTTTCCAATAGTGAAAACTTGGTAAACAGATGCTTTGGATAAGTACCATGGTGAAAACCTGGAAAACAGGCACCATGTGTAGTCAGTGTTTGCTTTGCCATCTACTGTCACTCTATCTACCTTAGTCCATAATAAGCACCCACTTTCTGACACTATCACAACACTTGACATGACATTACACCTTTTCTTTATGTGTCTAATATTGGTTGACATCAGGTCTTGGCCTATCATCCATCTATCATCCCAAGCACATCCTCTTCACATTCTTCGAAACCTCGTCTAGTCCTAGACCTGACCAGGGGCAATCCTTTATCACCTGACTGCAATGGGTATCGCACATGGTCTTGTCACTTGAAAATGTCCTAAAAAAAGACCTAAAATCACAAAATGTCCTGTAAAAGGGACAAAAACATCATAAAATGTCCTGAAAAAGACCTAAAAATTGAAAAATGTCCTAAATAAAGACCTTAAAAAAAACCTTAAAAATAAAAATAAAAAAATGTCCTGAAGAAATACAAAAAGAATCAAAATATGGCAATAACACAAAAACATCCAAATAACACTTGAAAATCCCAAAAATAGAGTCATAATTGGTTAAGTCAGTCATGTCAAGTCTTGTCATTTGTTGAACTACATTGTCTCTGTGCATTTGTTACGTAGGAAAGGCTCATTTTTGGGCCCCTAAGACATTAGGTTAGTTCTTTTAGGTTTTTCAAAATAAAATCTTGACTCAATCTTTTGTCATCAAGAAAAATTCATTGGTCATGTCGAACTATGAGGTCTCTGAGTGTATGACGTAGGCAAGACTCATTTTCAAGCCCTCAAAAAATTAGGTTAGTTCTTTTAGGTTTGTCAAAAAAAAATCATGACTCAATATTTTGTCACCAAGACAAAGTCATTGGTCATGTTGAACTATGAGGTCTCTGAATGTATGATGTGATGGTTCTTTTTCCAGTGCACCTAAAGGAACTTCTAAGGAATAGCCAATTCCAACTTCAAAACCTCTGAAAATGACTGGCCAATGAACAAGATCTAGTCAAAGACTAAGATCTTCTACACTTTAGGCTCTATGGGGCCAAGGAGGGTGTTCCTATTGTGTTCATTTAAAAATATACTTTATAAAACACATCACTTTCATAGATCAACTCGAATGAAGCATAATTGTGCAATAATTACTATGAGATTAGCTTGTTTCTTAGTAACGTGCTACCCATTCATCAAGAAGTATTCCTCATGGTAATTGACACAAAATTTGTACAAAGATTTATGAAATTCGAAGTGAATTTAAATTTTCACTTCAGGTTGGTCATCATACAAATATTTGATTAACCCTTTAGGTGAATCATTAAGGAACAAACTAGTGCCTTACTAAACTGGGTGATGGAGTCACATATACAAGAATCAGTAATGCAAAAATTAACTTTAAAATTTGATGGGATGGACTACCCTCATAACAACTTTGCGCTATGGAGCTCACTATTTCTGATATACAACTACTTGTCAAATCCTCTGCAAATAATTGTAAATCTATGACTCTATTTAAGCATTTAATTGATTACTTGAATCAAAGCATAAAATAGAGACATACATTTGAACAAATGTTTAAAGAGGAATGGAAATATTATTAATATTCCACTCAAAATTCACTCAAATCCACACAAGGAGAGAATATATATCATAATTATACTTTCATTGATGCTTATCAGTTGAATTTGCATAACAATTTGAGATAAAATGCACATGTTTCTTCGAGAAACACTCAAAAAAAACTAGCTATTATATTCCTATCATTCTATTCATGTACACCTAACTGAAAACCTAACCAAAAATTTTCATCTCTATCGCAATTGAGCCCTAAATTCCCTTTTATATAGTAAGGGAGCAACAAGCTTTAGGCTCAAATACAGTTTCATTACAAATTTCATTTGCATTTACTTTACATTTGAAAATTCCCCATGTGTTGAATCTGCAAGAATATGGTGTAAACAAGGAAAACAAAAATTGTAACCACCATTAGAAAGGGGAAACACAAAGTGCCACCAAAATCCCTCTTATCACCATCCACACTGCGACAAACTAGACATCTATATTGCCATGAGGGAGCAAAGTCGATGTTCAACACCAAAATGTGTCACACACACAAAAACAAAACCACCACCACAACAAACATTATGAACACCAAAATTTCACATCCCACACAAAAATTCTTCATTTACCAACCACCCCACCTTTACTGGCACCCAAACTGTGATATACATGCTCACTCTGAGTCATCACAAGAGGAGGAGAAGAAACCTCGGCTTCCACTTCATACTTTTCTTTACCTAGCATAGTAACAGTCTACTCACTTGAAGTTTTCGCTACCAATGGTGAGATAGATATTACCTCCCAACCAGGAGGTAAACCATGAATCAAGAGCATGAGGTATCAACAATAGTAAGAATTAGTCACTGTCTCACTATTCAATGATCTACTTGTGAGGTCAATGGGACAATTCTGGCATCTGAAGGAGCACGTCCATACCTTATCTTTCTGTTGACACCAGTAACAAAATGCACTAGTTGCCTTCCTTTGTCATTAGCCTTCTCCACAACTACACTTTGATATTGTAACCTTTCACTACATTTGGTGGGTGCAATCCAGGATTTTCCAGCAGAAGCATTCATTCTTACTGTTGAATCACGCCCAGGAATACTCAAACCCTACCTCTGTGAGCACAATCGGGTGATCTTCTTTGCTAGTTTGCTCATTTTCACTATCTAACAATTGCTTAAACTCACCTTGTCTCAATCAAGAAACTTTTAACTGTTAAGTGTAAATGACAAGAAATATCAGCTATTCTTTTTGTATTTATCGTGTGAAGTGATGGCACACATGCGTAACCTAAGCAACATGTTGGCAGATGTATTATCACCGTTTAATTCCCCATTTGCATGGAAATTCATAGACCGCTCTTCATGATTACCAGCATTTGCATCTCCACACGAATTGAGATCAAATCAATTACTATGCAAAAGGTTGGCCATTAATGCAAGCTAGTTGCATAGAGTAAAATGGCCATCATGTGTTGATTGCCAACTTTGAATACTACTCATCGATCCTCTGCCTTGGTGGCTGATCAAATGGCCAACCTTCATTTGACTACCTTCAACTTCCAATAGTGCTTCGCTGAAGTGTCCACGACCAATAATTTTCATCCATGTCGAATGAAATATTTGTAGTGTGGGGGCTCCACAAACTGAGTAGACCGGGATAGGTGTCAAGATCTCACTGATCTTGCTAGTTGTAGCCATCATTTATTTTCATCTAGCGAGCCAACAGGGAATGGTGGAGATCATTACACAAATTTAATCTTGGTCGTTCATTGAAGATTGCAAGCCATAGGCATGGTAATGGGTCCTGTGGTTGTACAGGGACACGCGTCTACTTTTTTCCAACCTCGTTTCATTTATCTTGCTGGCACTTAATTCCTGCAAGCTGGTAGGGTACAACTCAGATCTCCTCTCGGATCCTTGAATCTTTGAAACCTGCACTTCACATAATGTTAGCATTTAATTGATAGGACTTGGTCTAGCTGACGGTGATATGACCATTGGGGGGTTAATGACTTAAGCTTAAGTCCCCAGGTTAAATTTAAAATCAAACTTAGGAAAAATTCTTAAGGTGATGGGAAAAATGATGACCGATGTTGTAAGGCCCTTCATGCGAACCCCAAAGGACAACTAGAAAACTTATAGTAAAAGCACAATAATTTTTTTTTTAAAAGTAGAATAATACATATGATGAACATGAAAAACCAACACATACTTTGCAGATAAACATATACATCTTAAAACACATCCTCTGGGATACATGTGACATCATTACTAATATAAACCCATACCAAGATGATGTTTAACTATCCACTTAACCATTATTTAGAATTACTAGGCGACATTCAAACATCCACATCATAACATACATAAAACCATCTATCACATCTATGGATATAATTATACATATTTCCACAGATACAACACCAATAAGAATTGCACACTCTAAAATGAAAACTCATAATAGTACTAAGCATCAATACACATTTCAAGCATGATAAGCATCCATCAAAGTTCATAAATTAAGGTGAAAGATTACATTCATTACAATGATAATAGAAGTTACATCGTACAAGAGTGATAGTAATACAAAAGTGTTCCCCAACAAGAATGGGAACAATACAATAAGATAGAATGATACAACTAGAAAGGTGAATACAAAGTAACAAGTCTAGCTCAGACTTGGGTACAATTTTGGAGATGCTGCAAGCGACACAATCTACATATCTCAATCCTTGGTTGGGGACCCAATGGGGTGCATAACATGTTCCACCCAGCCACGTGGACTCAAAAGTACACCCCCCATGCTAGGAGTTGGCAGGAAAGATCCCCATTCCTCAACCAAAACATTCAAATGAACCCAAAAGCAACCATACTCCACAACAAGGATAACAATGACATAAGGTAATAAGCCATAACATTATCATCACATAGCCACAACAAAATAATGAAAATTCCAACAAAACCAAATGCCAATATTATAATTCAACATTAAGTAACCATAAGAGTTTCCAACAACAATAGGATCCAAAGCCTTCAAATGATATCATAATATCAACCAACAATAAATATCAAGGGCACCTTCCATTAACATCAACCAAGTTTCCATGAGGCATGTGTGCAACACTAAAAGATAGAACTGGGAGGTTTCAACAACAAACACCAAGAACCAATTGCTTCAACAACATCAACAAGTCTATCAACACTCCCAGAGGCAACCAAACAAGAGAAAATAAACGGGTATTGTAAGAAAATGTCATTGCATGGCCTTACATGGATTTTCTAGGCAACCTATCACAAGGTACCGCCTCCATCTATGGTTATCCAGGCTGCCTATCTCAAGGCAACCATTCCATAGGGTGACTTGTGCGGGACCACTTACCTTTCGTGAGGACAAGGTAGTGATCTTACCAACCAGGTCTTCTCATCCCATCCTTAGCCTTTGAAAGCACTAACAGTATGGGTGAGGCTCATAATTAATCTTGTTTAGTGTTTATCTACCCAACCTACTAGTTAATTAATTATATTATCACTTGATTAAGAAACTCTTCCATGGGTTACCCTAATAGCCCCTTTGTACGCTGGCCCCCATGAAGAGCCACTCTCCCTACAACACCAAAAACTAAATACAAGCAAGGGGTGTACCTCAGCTCACATAAAAATCAAGTGTGCATAACTCAGAACATGTGAGGAAAAAACCATCTCGCAAACACATTCCATATCATTGAAACAAGAACAAGGGAGGTATCACCCACAAAACTCAAAATCAAAGATAAGATCAATGAATCACAAAGGTCCAACCATGGAAAAACAATATAATTCAAGTTTTCTCCAATTCCTCTGGAAGTCTAAAATATAAAAAATCTACAAAGTTCCCCATAAGGTAATTCAAGCACATCAGATTTTTGACCATCTCAAAAGTGACTATAAGAAAATCATTACATAAAGTGTCCTCATTTAGAATTAACACCAAAGAAAGACTCACATCATGGAACTCCAAAATAACTGTATAAAATCTACAAAGAGACGAGTGTAGAATCAAAGTAATAGTCATGACAATATTAACAATCAATCGAGCACATTTCAACTTGAAAAATGATCAAATAAATCAACACAAACAACCAACCAAAATCTACACACTTTCTCTCAATAATTACTTATACAACGAGAACACTTATTCAAGCATTACACCCAAATAGCATGGCATAAACAAATCAATGAAACGTGATCGTGAGTACATTCACAACTCATAAGATATTAAAAGAAAAATTTGTAACTAACATATTCAAACAAGCTCATTAGCCATAAAGTGGGAACTTTTATATACTTCGATTATCACAAATCAACAAGTGAAGAATAAGAGTGACAATTTCAAGATGACATCTTCAAACTCAATCAAAGCTAATATAAACAATTCCATACAAATCAATCACAATACTAAATGACACAGTATTCAATCCACACAATCCTTGTATCACAACATAAATACTCCAAGATTTAGACACTACTTATATTTTTGCATCATTACAAACTCACCCATAGTCCACTAATCTAACACGAACCGGTGAAAAATCACCGCCAAAACCAAGCATCTCAAAAGGGTAGACACATTGAAATGAAAACATCAAAACATTTTAATCATCTTCCCAATTTCTTTAAAACATCAAGAGCAATAAGTTCCAAGATTATTTAAATCATCAATATTTCTCTAGTGCTTATGAAGAGATGACTAATAGGAAACATTTATAATAATCACTTACATTCTATTTTCCTACTCAAAATAAAACCATTCAATTAAAAAAACTATTTATTTGCAATGACCACTAAATCCACTAAAACAACTAACTACTATTAAATTATATTAACCTAAAGATAAATAACAAAATGGCATTGATACTAACATCTTATCTCTATCTTATCCGCTAATACCCCTTAAAATGCGCGTATACATGTAAGGTTGTATTCCTAAGGGATGATAACATTGATTACATTCTACTGAACATATTTGTAAATAACTTAATACACATTTACATCAACCACTTACATTCACTAACACATTCAAGTAATACACTTAAAGGATAACATTAAATAATCAATCACATTTTATTTAATCATTGATCGAGAAGCAACATGGATACTATTAGCACTAGCATTCAAGTAAACGATTACACAATCTCAACACCTTTCTTAGCCTAACCTATGCATATAAAATTATTCATTAGATTCAATAGAAGAGAAAACTAAACTATCTAGATGAAAGCTATAATAATACCATACAACGATAGAGGTTACCTTCCTAAGTCACGCATATAATCAATAATAAGATCAACTAATTGACACTATTTTCACATTTTCTATAATTCACTACTCAACCACCAATCTCATGTAGTAATTTCCCCTTATCATTTCTTAACCTACGAGGATGAAAATAATAAAATAGAATGTTTCTATTATCATTATAAACTCTTAGCTTTATATCAACATTTTATTTTATTTTTAGTTCATGCCTAAGAATATGTAGGGGTGGAATTAGTAACATCCATTTTCCAAATCTCATTATATATATATATATATATATATATATATATATATATATATATATATATATATATATATATATATATATATATCGATAGTGGTGCTCTTCTTGTACTAAATTTTGGCTCATACAACCATAAAAGCTATCTCTAGTTCATATAAGGTATACATCCTAACATTTATTTACTCATATTTAATATTTATTATTCACCCATACTTGATTTATATGCATATGTTTTGAAAGTCTTATTTATTTATTTAAATCAATTGATGATAAAACTTAAAGAATTTGTTTCCGTTCCAATAGCTATTTATAATACCAAGATAATTTTGTGCTACAAGCATTATCTAAATGACTAAAATTAATATTCAAACTAAGAGTATTATTAACATTAATATTAGTGATTAAAATTATCCCTTAAGATAAATTGTAATGTTTACCTTTCTTTGTAACAATTGTTTTATCATGAGATTAAGTCCTCGGTAAGATATCATATTATTTCTTTTATCTATTATTTTATCTAACATTAATTTAATTATTTATTTGCCTCTCTAAATAAATTATATATATATATATATATATATATATATATATATATATATATATATATATATATATATATATATATATATATATATATATATACACTAGTCCTATAATTTAATGAAAGGGAATAATATATACCATTAAATAAATATTAATTCCATTTTGTCACCTTCTCTTAAAAGAAGGGAAGAGGAATAATAAAAGAAGGGAAGAGAAAAAAAAAAAAGTAATTTCTTTTTCTTAGAGTTTTAATGAATTTCTAATAGTACTAGCTTTTATTCATAAATAAAGTCTAAATTTTAGTTTATACGAATCTCTCTTTTTCTTAAGAGAATGGGAATCTTATCCCCCTCCTCTTTTAAAACCACCCTATGCAAGATCCGGTAAAAGCAACAACAATCCCAGCTACGCAGGGGAGGGAGGCAGCAAGATTAGAGGGCGGTGGGTTGCGTTGGTTCCAGTCCCAAACGCCGCCCTCTCAAGAAATCTCATTTATATTATAATCTTGCATGATCTTATCACAGCAAAGGCGATTATGATTCCCAAGGACACTACTACATGCGTTAGTCAAGGGGAAAACAGGGCTGTAGAATTTTATTGAAACATTCAGGCACATGCGAATATCGGCGTATACAGATGTTATCTCATGGAGTACAATGATTGCAGGATGCGCACAAGATGGATTTGCTGAAATGGCTTTTAAATTTAAGCAGATTATTTGACGGTGTAAGGTCAAATTCCACAACCTTGCCAGCGTCCTCTATGCCTATACCAAAATGGTAGCTTTCAAAACAGGGTATGGATAACCATGTACGGATTTAGGCTAGAAGAAAATCGATGGAGATTGTAGTTGCATCTACCTACATTGACATGTATTCAAAATGCTGAAGCACAGACTAGACGTGAGAACAGCTCGACAGAATGAGTTCATGAATGCAAAAAACAATGTGGTAGCATAGGCAGGAAACGTGAACTGTTTTGAGATATAACTGTTTTGACAGTATATCTCAAGACGATGTGATCTCAGGAATGAAATGATTGTGGGGTACGCACAGGAAGGAATTGTTAAAAAGGCTTTAGAAACTTTCAAGCAAATGCAATTGCTTAGACGAAAACATAGAGTAAATCCATTTACTATTCGAATCAGTCAATTCTACCATCAGTGAACAATGGGCAAGCTATTCACATGAAAGTCAAGTATACATTCGCGGGTTCCTTCCTGAAGGTGTTGTTTCGAAACAGGCTGACGATAGAAGAATTTACATATGGAATTTCATCTAATGGGTCACGACCCTAAAGGACAAAAAAGAAAAGAAACTTCCTCATACCATAAATCATTATGCACAAATGTATCGAAACGATTACAGCCATTTAGATTTTGAAACCTTCGCTGGATATATGTTCAAACCATAATCCCCCAAAAAATTATACTTGTGCTTGAAAACAATGGCAAAGCACTGTCAAAGTCCAGGTCGAGTAATCAAACCTGATGGTAGCGGTTTCCTGATTGATGCTGCGACTCTGCAACCCTTGAACCGAGATCAAATTCCTATCTTCTCCTCGCGCCCCCACTTGACCTCCAAAAGCAGATCCCTTTTACCCTTTTTGACGAAAAGGCTTAAGAAAATTTCAAGCAGAAAGCAATTGACAAGTGTCACCAAATTTTTCCCTCCCTTCTCCTTCAGACTCCATGCATGTCATGCATCCAGTTAAAGAAACATTGAGAAGGCACGTGGGTATTTTGCTTCCTTTAAGAAATTTTGCCTTTCTTTTTTCTTTTTTTTTTAAAAGACAAATAATAATAATGTTGTCATTACCTACATTTTAATTACAATTATAATTACTAATATTAATTTTGTTTAAATTCAAAATCATCCTTATTAATAATGGCATTACTATTCTATGGTATTTTGTTTAATTAGGTAATGGTATAAATTTTGTATTTTAGATAAAAATAATAATATTAATAATATCACTCATATTTATTTTATTTATCTCTTTACCATTTTACATTCTCTAAAATGATGGTCTCTTTTATGCATTTATATCTTGATCATGATGCTTACAATCTCATGCCTACATAACGAAATCCTACACCTATGTTTCTTGAGGATCACCTTTGCTTTTAATTTAAAAGAAGATACAACTAAATAATAGAGATTAAATAAAGCAACCTTTATTCCTACCATATAATTTCTTTCCTCAAAAGTAAGAGAGTATAAGGATGAAAGTTTCACTTGATTTAGGGAGACAAATCATGGAGCAACTTCCTTAAAAAAGAAAATGATACTAGGAGTTATTATTTCAAATTTTCTATGATAAACCAGAGTTTTTATCCATTAAAACAACGTCAAATGACAAGTTCAACATGACTTCACAAGACACAAATAAAAAACTTACTCGATATTAAAGACAGTCAAACCGTAGGGACACTACAAATGCTTTGGGTAGACAAGGTTGGTAAACTGACGTGCTATGTGGCTCAAGTGATGACTTAAGAGATCGGTGACTGATAGGGCAGGTCAACTTACAATTAAAATTCTTGCATGCTCTTGTGAATAAAACCCTACTCATTCATGGGACAAGGGTTTAGAATGGAGACTAAGCCCATGGGGGAAAAGAGAAAATTCCTCAAAATTTTATAAGTTCCATCAGTAGTTCATGCTCGGGGATGCATACCCCTGGTGGGTATGGCAAGAACCAAATCTCTGGTTGAAGCAAACCAGGGCAGAAGACCAAAACCAAGGAACTCACCCAGACTAGGCAAGTAGACCCAATAGGAAGCAAACAAACTAGACCAGCATATATACAATACTTATAGAATATACATTTTGAATCATTTTACAAGGCGGAGGCTCCAGGCCCCAAAATTCATGGACAACTTTTTCTCTATCAAAAACTTTAGTCTGTTTACCCTATAGTGAATGCACATGAGCAATATGTAACTTCAAATCATTAGTATCACTATGATCAACACCACCTATATCACTCAAAGCAACATTTACAAATTTTTCCCTTTCCATTATAGGTTCCTCAAACTGAATCAAGAAGGTGAATCCTTCATATTCCACACTGTCATGAGGTGAATAATCATCTTTAATTTGTTCATAAAACTTGAAAAACTCATATATTCTCAATCAAATCTCGACAGTTCTTTGCAAACTCAGGAAAGAGAGCATGATCAGGCTTATTATTAACCTTCTTGCCACAAGTTTTGGTATCATGAGGTGAAAGAAATTCCATAATCAAATCCATTAGATAAGGGGAGTCTGCAAAGAACTCCATTGTAACTTCAGACTACCATGTACTACTTTCATGGTTACCCATGTCTTTGGATTGTTCCCTACATGGTTGAATTTTTTTTGTAGCATTAGCATAATTTGTAAAATCATCAAGTGACTCCTTCTTTTCATCACAGGGAAAAGTTGTTGGAATATCCATGCAATCAAGTGGGACTTGAATAACTGACATTTCAATACCCTTTCAAGTGCACAATCTTCCACCATGGGAAGGACAATGCAATAATTTGCACTCTTTTGGATATTCATACTATTTCTAGAGCTATCAACACATTTATGAGCCTCTACACTATGCAATTTGTTCACACCTAGGTTCTGAGGAAGATGAAGCACACATGCCAAGTAACATTTGTTCAGTCGCATGATGATAGATACATTTATTGATATCTACATCTCCATACCCTCCATGCAGTTGGAAATTTGGTAAGTCAAAAGTGACATCTTCACTGACAAAATGACCTACATCAACATCACTTTGATCTTTATACAGACCATCCACAACACATCCATTGGTAATGCTTGTCGAATAATCATTAGAGGTATCCTCAAAAAGATGATTAATCCTACACCAATGGGGATTGTCATTTGCAACCTCACTATCCAAGTCATCTTTATTAAATAAATATTTTTCCATACATTAATTGGATGTATCTCATCATCTTTAAAATCAGGATTCCAACCATTCATATTATCAGTGTACTCAAAATCAATGAAGTCATTGGAAGAACATAGAGAAATAATCTCACTATTCACCTCATCATTCATGTCTGCAATAATTGATCTGCATTCAGATAATTCTTCACATGAGGAGAACTGCTCACTGCCTAGGAAACATATACCTTCAAGGCTATTAACATATCCTCTACTAGAAGCAAGGTATTCCATTTCCACTTCATATGAGGAATCATACTCAATTGTGGACTTCCCAATTTCATTCTCTTCATTTCGGTTTCTCATTTGTACCATATCATTGAGAACAAGTGTATTCCCTTCATTGACTGGTGCATGATGGCTGCTAGTTCAATCAATTTGTGAAATTTCACCTTGTTCTTCTTGTGTTTGCTCACAACTTATGACATCCCAAGGAAGATAGTTAGGAACCACCTCCTTGTTTTTGTATTTTGTCTCTACATCCTCATCATTACTATATGCATTTGCTTCTAGATTGCTAGTGAAGTGGAAACTCTCAATAGTCAATTTCTCTAACACTGATGCTTCTCTTTGATTTGACAAGCTTAACCTGTGACTTCCTTCAACATGACAACTATTTCCCATATTTTGAGAAATAGACAAGGGCATGTGACCCTGTTCCATTTTTTCTACAAAATATATCCAATCCACTACTTGAGCTAGGCTGTGAGGTTTCTAGTCCTCAAACCATTGGCTTGATCCTAATATGTATGGTTCACAAAAAAATTGATGCATGCCAAGTCACTAGGCCTGAAGCTCTTGGGTATCTCCATCAAGACATCCAAGAATCTTGAAAATAAATCATATGGAGACTCATTTGCATGTCTCTTTATCTCATGTAGTTTCTTGATAGAAAATGTTATATCAACTCTTCGCATCCTTGGATGATGTGAAGTTGATCCTTGGTCACATTCTACATTTCTTGGAAGTACAGTGGATATGACATCTATGAGATCTCCTCCTTGACAAACACTTTTACCTTCTGATCTACTTGGTTCAAAATTTTGAACATTGCTAGAATTACTTCTAGCAATTGCAGACCATCTCATCATTGAATATCTCATTTTTTTCTCAATATCAATTGCAATCTAATATGTCTGGTTCAGGGTTGTTGGCTCTTTGTGTCTCAATAAGAAACTCATCTTCTTATCAAATGCCCCTAGATATACAATGAAACACTCTACATCACTTGGACTTATTTCTCCTGGAATTTCTCTAATTGCCTTTGCGAATTGGAGATTGAAAATAGGAACTAACTCCCCTTCACCTATATGGATTTCCATAAAATTCTTCCTTACCACACTTGGATTCACCCTTTCACTAAATTGATCTAAAAAGCTTGTCATGAATTGATTCCATGAAGCTATGGAACCCACTGGTAAATATGAGAAGCAATCCCTCACATCATCCTTCAAGGATTGAACAAAGAGTTTCATGACAACATCCTCATGATTCACTTCATAATCCCCCATCACATCCATGAATATTTGTAGATGTTTAGAGGCTGATTCTGAACTTTTCCCGATGAATTTGGGAAAATATTTTCTAACCTTTTGAGGAATCAGGTCTAGAAAACCTCTAATTCCACTAAAAACCAATGGCATATACCTTTCAATAATAAAATCCCTTTGAGGGCATCATACAACTTCTTTACTTCTTTACTTTTGCTTAATTCTTTACAAGGAAATTCTCTAAAAGGTAGTACTCAAAAGAATGGCATACTTCTCAGATAATTACAAAATTTTCACATAAGAAGTATGAAAAGAACTACTAATATTCCATGTCTTAATGCACATTCATCCAATAGGGAACCATCTATTATCTCAAGTCTTGAATATTTCTCATAAATTTCTTTCAAACAAAATAATACACTTTCTAGATTTATGAGAATACTTGGAAATTTGTAGCAGTTGTTATCATTTCTTCCTGACTGGAAATTCTACAAATCTAGAAGCCTTCTTCACAATTGGACTTGTTCTTCGCACAAAGTCGCCACCTATTTTCACAGAGGAATAAACTTCAAAAGTATGAAGTCCTTCAAGAGTTAATCTTGTTCTGGGTCTTCTCCAACAGGGGAGTCAAACTCAAATCCTTTGATCTTTGCTGCAACAAAATCTTTTCCAGGTTCAAAAACTTCTCAATTATTTGAAGAAAGGTCCTTAGATTCACTAAATTCATAATGGAAAATAGTATAACTATATGTAATGAATCTTAGGGCTTGATTCTTCAAGATTTGAATGACACTATGACAAGATAATCTACAACTAGACTTCTTAGTGCATTCTCTAGTAGAGTCGCCATTCTTTTGGTTCTTTTTCTAGTGCACCTAAAGGAACTTCTAAGGAATAGCCAATTCCTATGCTCAAAACTCCCAAAAATGACTGACCAACGAACAAGATCTAGTCAAAGACTGATATCTTTTACACTTTAGGCTTTGTGGGGCCAAGGAGGGTGTTCCTACAATGTTCATTTGAAAATATACTTTATAGAACACATCACTTTCACATATCAACTTGAATGAAGGATAATTGTGCAATAATTACTATGAGAATGGCTTGTTTCTAAGTAACCTGCTACCTGTTCATCAAGAAGTATTCCTCATGGCAGTTGACACAAAATGTGTACAAAGATTTATGAAATTTGAAGTGAATTTAATTTCTGACTTTAGGCTGGTCATCATACAAATATTTGATTAACCCTTTAGGTGAATCATTAAGGAATAGACTAGTGCCTTACTAAATTGGGTGATGGAGTCACATATGCAAGACTCAATAATGCAGAAAGGTACTTTAAAATTTGATGGGGTGGACTACCCTCATAACAACTTTGCATTATGGAGCTCACTATTTCTGATACACAATTGCTTGTAAAATCTTCTACAAATAATTCTAAATCTATTACTTTATTTAAGTGTTTAATTGATTACTTGAATCAAAGCATAAAACAGAGACATACATTTGAATAGATGTTCAAAGAAGAATGAAAATATTATTAATATTCTACTCAAAATTAACTCAAATCCACAAAAGGAGAGAAGGAATATCAGAATTATACTTTCATTCATGCTTATCAATCGAATTTGCATAATAATTTAAGATAACATGCACATGTTTCTTCCAGAAACTCTCAAAACAGACTAGCTATTATATTCCTATCATTTTATTCATGTACACCTGACACAAAACCTAACCAAAAATTTTCATCTCTGTTGTAAAGTGAGCCTTGAATTCCCTTTTATAGAGTAAGGGAGTGACAAGCTTTAGGCTCAAATGCAATTTCATTAAAAATTTAATTTCATGCAAAATTTCATCTACATTTACTTTACATTTCAAAATTCCCCATGTGTTGAATCTGGAAGAAAATGGTGTAAACGGGGAAAGCCAAAATTGTAACCACCATTAGAAAGGAGAAACATAAACTACCACCAAAATCCCCCTTGTCACCATCCACACTGTAATGAACCAGGCATCTATATTGCCATGAGGGCACAGAGTCGACGTTCAACACCAAAAAGTGTCATACACAAAAAGAAAACCACCACCACAACAAGCATTATCAACACCAAAATTTCACGTCCCACACACAACAATTCTTCATTTACTAGCCACCCCACCATTACCAGTGCACAGACCGTGATATACATGCCCGCTCTGAGTCATCACAAGAGGAGGAGAAGAAACCTTAGCTTCCGCTTCATCCTTTTCTTTACCAAGGATAGTAACAATATGCTTGCTTGGAGTTTTGGCTACTAATGGAAAGATGGATATTACCTCCTGACCAAGAGGCAGACCATGGCTCAAGAGTGTGAGATACCGATAATAGTCAGAATCGGTCTCTGTCTCACTATCTAACAAGCTTCTTGTGAGTTCAATGGGTGAATTCTGGCATTTGAAGGATCCACACCCATACCTTATCCTTTTGTCGACACTAGTAACAAAATGCACTAGTTGCTTTCCTTTTTTATCATCCTTCTCCACAACTACACTTAGAAATTGCAACCTCCGACTACATCTAGTGGGTGCAATCCAGGATCTTCTAGCAGAAGTGTCTATCCTTATTGTCAAATCGTGTCTAGGAATAATCGAACCCTGCCTCTGCGAGCACAATCAAGTGATCCTATTTGCTGGTTTTCTCATTTTCACTATCTGACAATTTCTTAAACTCACCTTGTCTCAATCAAGAAACTTCTAACTGTTAAGTGTGAATGACACGAATATCAACTATTCTTTTTTTATTTATCGTGTGAAGCGATGGAACCCACAATCAATGTTTAGAACATATGTGTAACCCAGGCAGCTCATTGGCAGATGTTCTATCACCATTCAATTCCCCATTTGCATGGAAATTTGTAGACCACTCTTCATGATTACCAACATTTGCATCTCCACATGAATTAAGATCAACTTGATCACTCTGCTGAAGGTTGGCCATTAATGCAAGTTGGTTGCGCAGAGTAAAACGACCATCACATGTTGTTCGCCAACACTGAATATTACCTATCGATCCTCTGCCTTGGTGGATGATCAAATTGCCAGCCTTCATTTGACTACCTTTGACTTCTGATGGTGCTTCGCTGAAGTGTTCACAACCAATCATTTTCATCCATGTTGGATGACATCTTCGCATTATGGGAGCTCCACAAACTGAGTAGACCAAGACAGGTGTAGATCTCGCTAATCTCACTCGTTTTAACCATCATTTATTTTCATCTAGTGAGCCAATGGGGAATGGTGAAGATCACTCCATAGATTTAATCTTGGTCGTTCATTGAAGATGCTAGGCCATAGGCACAGTAGTGGGGAGTGGGTCTCACGGTTGTATAAGGAGACATGTCTTCTTTTCACTAGTCTCAATGCATTTATCCTGTTGGAACTTAATTCCCGCAAGCTAGAGAGGTACAAATCAAATCTCCTCTTGGATCCTTGAATCTTTGAAACCTGTACTTCACAGAATGTTAGCATTTAATGGACGGGACTTGGTCTAGCCAACAGAGATATGACCACTCGGGGGTTAATGACTTAAGCTTAAGTCCTCAGGTTAAATTTAAAATTAGACTTAGGAAAAAGGCTTAAGGTGATGAGAAAAATGATGGGTGGTGCTTTAGGCAGATAGGGTTGATAAACTGATGTGCTATGTGGCTCAAGTGATGACTTAAGAGATCAGTGACTGATAGGTCAAGTCAACTTACAATGAAAATGCTTGCATGCTCTTGTGAATAAAACCCTACTCATTCATGGGGAAAAGGGTTTAGAATGGAGACTAAGCCCATGGGGCATAGAGAAAATTCCTCAAAGTTTTATAATTTACATCATGATGTAGGTAAGGCCATTAGTAGATGTCCCCCCAAGGCTGTGACACTAGTTCAGTCCATTACAGTTCATCACACTACACTAGCACATGCCAAATGTCTTCAAGCCAAACAAGTCATTCCAAAATAGGAAAACTCCTACAACAAACTATGACAATTATTTAATCAACATGTCAATCACATCAACATGCCAACATCAACATCAAGTCAATTCTGTCAACATAAGTCAACTCTATCAAAACAAGTCAAACTCAGTTAGCTTCAGTCAAACTAAGTAAAAACCATTCAAACTATCAACTCTTGGTTATTCTTCAAATGCATCCTTCTGAAGGATCACCCATGTCATTTAATTATGCCTTAGGATGTGCCCTTCCTAATCATCGTCATTATAAGTTGAAATTTCTAAGGGATTCTCTTGGCATTTGAGGATCGATCCTCTCAACATTTTAAACATTATTCAGGATGTGTCCTTCCTAAATTTGGAAACTTTGGCATTCAACACCGTCAAACCTAGCATTTTGACATCTAAAACACTTGACATTTGAACACACTTGGCAAACATTACCTTGGCATTTTGTCTTGTAATTTTTCATCATCATGCTACTAGTTTCTCAAGGATGTCCTGACAACAAGATTTAGAGAAGCAACAATGTATCATGATGATTGTCTTGTCTTGTCTTTTTTAGTTAGTCATCTTCCTAGTTCCTTGAGGATGTCCTAACAACATGATTTAGAGGAGCAACAACATTTTATGACTTGAATTTCTTGTCTTTCTTATGCTTGTGGCTGATTGTGACAAAAGACTGGGGCAATCGCACTCTTAGTATGAGTCATGATCATCCTTGTCTATGACTTCTTGTCTCATGTGAT
Source organism: Sequoia sempervirens (assembly GCA_007258455.2). Taxonomy (NCBI): domain Eukaryota; kingdom Viridiplantae; phylum Streptophyta; class Pinopsida; order Cupressales; family Cupressaceae; genus Sequoia; species Sequoia sempervirens. The sequence goes on along the minus strand of VDFB02281492.1, from coordinate 1,019,603,650 downwards.
GGTATGACCTTGCACACCATTGATCTATGTCATATCATGGTGTTTGTTGGCCCCTAAAATAATCTGCCCAATGATGAAATCTTAAAAGAACAACTATTAGTCCCATGGTAATATGTTGAAGGATTAGATTTCCACATTAACATCCATCTCTTTCTATCTTGTCATTTTGATTTGTCCATCTCTTGATGATATCCCGTGACATACAAAAACAATTTCATACATGATCATTGCATTAGTTCATTACACACTTGCAAATATCCATTCATTTAGTTACACTAAATTATTTCTATTTGCATCATTAACATATCATTTGCATTTATCAATTTGTATCCACATAACATATCAAGGCATTCAACATTTCCACACATCATCCATATCATTAAAACACATACATCACATCATAAGATTGCACTATTCATACATATATGGTCATGCATTAACACATCTATAACTATAAACATGACATCCATTAGAATCAAAACATTATGCATACATATAGAAAATCATCATCATCAAAACATAATATCATCATGGCATATAAGCATCATATAATCATCATAACTGCATACATAACATAGCATATAAAAGACATCATCATAGGAATCATAAATACATAAATCACATCACATAAACATAATCAACACATAAGGCATCATCACTTAACATAAAGCATATAGGCTGCATAAAAAATGCATCGTATATAATCTGAAAAATCATGTCATAGGATAAAGTCATGAGATATCCCAAAAATATGAGCTTGTAGGCTCGATGGTCAAAATGTGAGTTTCATAACATCATGTCTAAAATATGATAACATAATAACAATTTCAAATGCCACTAGGCTAAACTCTCCTCATCTCATCGAGGAGAAGATCGAGGTGATTGATGCTCTATAAGAGGAACTGATGCCATCATCATCACAACTGGCTGGGTCTGAGAGGCTGGTGGATCTATAACTGGTGACTAAATGTGCTATGATTTATGCCCTGAACCAAATGACCCATGACTATGGCTTGATCTATTGCTAGAGGAATGCCTATGAGAATGATCAAAGCGATGACTTAAGGAGTATCTTGAGGATGTAGAGCCACCCACACTGCTCTGGCTATAGTTGCTATGTGTGCAACTACTGTTCCTTGACCCAGTCCCTGTCTTGCTATAAGATCTCGATAAACCTAGCTATCTCTGATCAACGAGCACTTCTCTCTCATATAACATCTTGTACTGGCCCCTGCACGCACTAACCCTGGCCTGCTGTCTCACCACATCACTAATTGGCCCTAAGCATAACTGAATAAATCCCATACACCAGCTCTCTATCTCTCATTTCTAGATCTATGCCTGATCCCTCTCAACCCAGGTAACCTCAAGCTCTTCCTATAGGGATGTAATCTTTGTTGTGGCCTCATGCAATCTCCACTACAAATCAACTAGATGCTAATCCACTATGGAATCTCATGGAAATGGTGGCACCCAGGATGTATTTGGTTCCCCATCTATCATCCTCTCCTAGAGCTGCCTCTCTGCCTTGTCCATCTCATCACCAATATCTGGCTCCTCCTCACCTCCAATGGCCTCCTCTCCACTAATATCAAATGCCTCTACCTCTGGCTATATCACCTCCACCTCAACCTCTGCTCGCCCCTCCACCTATTTGGCCTCCACCTCTCCCTCTTTTCTCCCCTCTCCCTCTAGCTACTCCACATCCTATTTGACTACCTCTCTCCTCTCTCTCCTCCTCAGCTACCTCAGGGATCACTATTAGTGGTAGCCTCTCCACTTGTTGGCTCACCCTCCTAGCCTATCTCCCTTTGTATCCTCCTTTCCTCCTCCTCCCTCCACCTCTACCATCTCCTTTGTTGCCTCCATCATCTCCTCCTCCATCCACAACACCTCTCCCCCCATCTTGTCAGCCACCATCTCTACCTCTCCCCCTACCTCTTCGTCCTCCTCACTACACCTACGGTATAACTAATCTATGATCAATAGGTGTTGGTCCATCAGGATCTATCAGGGGAGTAGGTATGTGTGTCTGCCACCACAAATAAAAATATGTAGTCATCCCTATATGTGTAGGACCTTTGCTCCAACCCCATAGTTGCGCCGCCAACCCATCTATGTGCTGCTTGGTAAAAGGTACTAATATGGCGGGACCCAACATAGGCTCTCACGATGACCATGCATACTCCATTGTCCCAACATGTACACCCTGCTACTCCCCAAATTGACATAGTACCCACTAGGGTAGGTACATCTCAATTATCAACTATGACTGCATAGTCTACCTAATCAGATATTGAAACTACTGAAAAAATACCAAATGATCTCCCTCTTTGGCCCACTATGGACAATCCATGTATGACCTCCAGATAAATGAAGTATTGGTGTCTATCTAATGCCACCAAAATCCAGTCTCTCTGACTCTCGTTTGTTGTAGAGCACTCGCATATAGGTACACATAGGGCATGCCTTCTACTAGTTGTAGCCTCTAAACTGATGGATGAAAGATGGAAATATGCTCCCAAGCCCATATCATTAGTAGTGTCATCCCACAACTAATTCTATGTACACCCCTATAGGCTACCTCATGCAACTGGTGATACAACATGCCAAGTAAACAAAAACCCCATGCAAAAATTGTCCTGTCTAGTCGCATGTGTACTAGCACATCTCCCATTCTATCAGGAACCCGTGTCCTTGGAGATCGAGAATGAGAACTCTAACAATCAAGGTGCCTAACATGGAATCCCACCACAGGTAGTGCTCAACCAGGTACTCCCATCAAATCTCATACCGCTCAACGCCAAGGCCTATGCCATCATCTTCTTCATATAACTCTGTCATAGCTTGCAGTCCCTGGTGTGGATCATAAACCACCCACTCCCCTTTGATCGAAATCTACAAGATCTGGTACACATCCTCTAGAGTGATAGAAGCCTCCCTCATTGGCAAGTGGAAGGAGTAGATATCAAAATTCCATCTCTCAACCAGTGCTATAAAAATCCCTCTATTACCCCACATAATGGGCATATAGGTGACATAATTTAAACCCAGCCACATCAATCACCTCTGCTTCTAGTTCGTCAGGTGATCCCAGAATCCATATGTTGATGGTTTGAACTTGTGCATATAGATTGATGGTAATTGTTTATGCACATACAAAAACGAGAGTTAGCACATTATTCAAATTCATTATTACCATTTATCTAATTAAACATAAGTAGAAAGTGAACCTAAACCTAAGTCAACTCTGGTCAACCCTAGTCAAATTCAAATGTGTCGCGTTGACTTCATTTACGTCATGACCTGACGTTTGTATCATTTCATCCAGCATTTGCGTTGTGATCTGGCACATGTGTCATTTTGACTATCGAATGCATCATCTTCAATCACTTACATCGTGATCTGGCACATGTGTCATTTTGACTGTCAAATGTGTCATCTTCAATCGCTTGCATCAATCCATCTCGCACATGCATCATCTTTAATCACTTGTGTCAATCCATCTGTCAAATGTGTCACTCACATTCAAATGTGTCAATGGCTCCACAAATGTGTTGCAATCTTGCAAATGCGTTGCTTAACCTATCATTTGCAACTCAAGATGATGAATGCATCTCATTTTCCCTCTGATGCATCACACCTAATGGACCCCCTGGCGAAACTGCCACATTTTCATTGTGATGCATCAAAAGCATCAAACACAAACTTGAATGTGGCTTATGCGGACATGTATGCATCACAACGCATTCGTTGACCTACCTAAAAACCCAAAAAATGCATGAAAATTGATAAAATTATGAAGTGGGAAAGGTGTACTTACTAGTGCCTCTGCACCCTCTAGCCATCTGAGCGTCCACATGATGTATCCACGATGCTCGATCACTAGAATCACCATCTTCGTGCGAGGTATCCTAGCTCTGAGCTCTCAAAATTGATAAAGGTGAAAATGAAAATGAATTGATTTTTTACCCAATTTGAACCTATTTATAGGGTCAAAGTGGGATTTCCTTTAAAACTTTATTACTCAAGGCTCATTTGACCAACTTTGACCACCCTTTTGGTTGACTTATACATGTCGAAATATGAAACTTTTTGTGCCATCACTTTTCTGGACCTCAAATTAGCTTGTCAGGACACTTTGCAAAATTTTCTATCACTAGGCCAAAATTTGAAAATTTTCTCAAGGGGGCATAGATACTCTGTACCTTCGTTGGGGCATGATTTTGACTGAATTTTATTTGTCACAATGCAATAGGCTACATTATAACAAAGAGGGGAAAAATGTAGACACATAATAATGACCTAGGCCTGCAAACTCTATTTTCATCACATTCTTCCTGACATATATTAAAATACTTAATTATGTCATTTTGACCACTTTCAACTATTAATTAAATAATTCATAATTATTTAATTAATTCATGTCTTTTATTCCTCTTGATTATTTAAATAAATAAATTATTTAAATGCGTCACTAATTGTCTAATGTCTCTCCATGATTAAATAAATTCATTAATTTATTTAATTATTGTCCACCTTGGTATTTTCCCAATTTTAAATAAAATTATTTATTTAAAATAGTCCCACTTTCTAATTTCCCCTCTTTTAGTAAATAATTCAAATTAATTATTTACTATCATATGACCCCACCTTTTTTGAATTAAATCAATTTTAAATCCAAAATAGCCACTTTCTTCTATTAAATCAAGTAATTTCTAATATTATTAGATTTTACAACTCTCTCCTTTTTTGTGCCATCCTTATGTTCTTGTCACATGCAATCTTGTCCCTTGATTTGATTTTCTAAAATCAAATATTGTCCACTCATTTCAAATTTACCCTAATGTTGCCCTAACCCTAATTGTGAGTTGTCACATTGAAACTTGTCCATTGATTTTAGGGAATTTGTCAATCTTCAATCTTGGCCATTCATCCAAAATTATATTTTCTATAAAATGACGATTTTGATCTCATTTTGACATCTACATCTCTCATGCTCTTGAATTCATCTACATCTCATGGAATCTTGTTTTAGGCATACTTCACATCTCTTGACATCTTTGCATCTTTGCATTTTAGGCATACTTTAGGCTTGCTTCATAGTTGCATACTTGCATTGTGTTGTGTTTTAGATAGAATCCTTCAACATTTTCTTAGGACATTGGCACAGCCATAGCTTGCTCACACAAAATATGAGGGAAAAAAAATATTTTCAGCAAATAGAGAAGGTGTAATTCGGTCAATCATGGAGTTTGCAGACTTTTGGTGAGATTATTCCTTTTGTTTTCATGTTTTACTCCTTTATGTTTCATTATTTACTTTGGGTTTTTATTTATTTATGCACTAATCTGCTAACCTGAATATTTCCCATAGTTATAGTAGTATTCCTTCTACAAATAAGGAAAAGAAAAGTATAGGTCATATCTTTAAGACCCATTTAAATTCTATGGAATCTCCCACACCATCTCAACTTTATTCTTCTATAATATAATAAAAGTGTTAAAATAAAAAAGCTCGAAAACAATCTAGAATTAAAACATGGCCCCAAACCATCTCAGAAATAGAGAGTCTAACTTTTTCTAAGGATTTATTTTTTCAATTTTATTTTCTTCTTAAAAATTGATGAAATAAAGTATTTAAAAGATCTTGTTTTTCCTCTTGATCCATTATTTCTCAAAAAATCATTTTCTACCAAGAGAAAACTAAAGAACCTTTGATTATATCTAGAATATCACTTAGTTGGCCTACTTCAAGCTTCAATTTTAGCTTAAAGAAAAAATTCTTATGCTATCTCATAGTGTAAGAGATTTGAAAAATCTTGGTATTCAGATCTCTATGCTTAAGCAATTTGATTAGAGATTTATTTTCTAGAATATAGATCTCTAGGTTTAGATATCATAAAGTCATGAACCCACCTATTTCTCTTATTTTTTATAAATAATCATAAACTAGCCATCATGACTATGAATTTTAATTTCAATCATTATATTTTTCAAAATATTTTTTCTAAGAAAGGGGACTTTGAACACCAATTTTTTACAATATTTGGGAAAAATCTTCAAGTCTTTTAACTTCCTAAAGAAAACATAAATTTTACTATCATATAGAAACATATGACCATTTTGAAAATATATCCTTATCATTTTTTTATGGTCTATTCTATTTTTAAAACATAATAAAAGGGATAATTCTAATAATTTTATCCTTAAATTAAAATCTAAGATGACTATTGCTATAAAAACTTAGATTTAAAATTGATTTCATTTTGAAGCTAAAAGACTAGACACTTGAAATCTATCTAATATGTAATTTTTTCTTTCTTAAAATTTTCTTCTCTTCCACCAAGTAACCTAGCTTATGTATAGTTTAATATATCACAAATCATAATCTCTTAAAAAGGAAGAAAATTTTACATTATCTATAGAATTTTGAAATTTCCCTTTCTTTAATAGATTGTAGTCTAGCATAAAATATCCAGCCACAATCCATTTTATTCTTGGATCGATTATCAATATAGAATAAATTTGATTCCAATAATATTCCTTGCTTGGAGGTCCAAAAACACAAATAATGGAGAATATTTTCTTCAAATATAGAAAACTTACATAAATATACAATAACACATTATAGGATAATATATATTAGATGGATACCACCAAGTGATTATAGATAGTAGTCATCCCTCCAACTAAACCTTTAGATTCCTTTATTATGACTTCCTATTTTCTAAATGAGTAAGTAAAATATATATAGTATGTCCCTATTAGTGGATATAGTTTATTAGTGGATTTAGTTTCTTGTAGTGAAATAATCTTTGAAACATATTTTTCCAAACTCTTTAATGATAAAGAATCATGGAAGGGTAATATAATCCCCTTATATTTTAGGAAAACAGATTCATTGATTAACCTTATTTTTCTTGGTGCTCCACAAGAAAGCCTCAAATTGAGATTGATTACCAACTCAAATCTTAAATATATTATCTCAATTTGAAGAAAAAAATACAAAATAGGTATCCCAGACTTTATTTTTTTCCAAAATACCCCATCCACTTCCCTATCATTTTTGAATAATATTATTCACTAAGATATTAGATCTGTTAAGCACTCCATATATTATAGACTAGCCTTGTTAGATTGTTGTTATTTTTCATAGAAAATATGAACTAAGGGTATCTTGTCATCACCCTCATACTCCCCCCACTCCACATCATCCTCATCTTCATTAGAGTTTGAGCTCATATTAGAATAGTTCACTACCATTTATTTTTGTTTTTTTCTTTACATTACCCTTCCCCTTTAGATTCAATATAGGGGTTTTGGTTTTCATATATTCCATTATCACGAGGATTAAACCCTCATGGAACATTGGAAGATTTGGTATTTTCATGTGCTCTTGTGTAGAATAATTCAATGAGGCTAAGTTAAAATATGGAAAAGACACCAAAAAATTATGCCTAGGTAAAGTGTTTCAAGAAAATTAAATGAACACCCAAGATAGTCATGTACCTTATGTCCAATGTTATATATCACATGCTAACATCTATTGTATCTTCCTAGATGGGTTTTATGGAGAGGTGATCTTAGCCTCAAGATGAAATTTAATAATATTCTCTAGTTCATCACCCTTAAATAATTGGTTAATGGCTACATAATTAGTTTTTTTGTCATGGAAGAACATCCTTCCTTACAACGACAACACAAAAATCATCATTATCAACTCCTATATTAAATAAAATTCCTTTCCATTAATAATCAATACTTTTTTCTTCCAACCCTTGAGAAAGAGCTTAGAGGCTTCCAGGTCATGTCCATGGACCCTTTCTAGGTAGGGGGTTAGGCCCCTCACCTACATAATTCTCCAAAAATTTGGATTCCATTGCAAAAAGATATTTTCTTGGTCTTATGATGAACTAAAGCCTTATATGGATATTTTTTTCTCATAATCTTTCCCCTAAAATGTGTAAAGAATCAATGAATTTGAAAGAGGGTGGAATAATTAAACCAATTAGACATATAGAGTGGTTTTTAAACCTTGTTTTGGTTCTAGAAAAAAAGAATTGGGAAATTAGGTTGTGTTTTTTTCTAAAGTTTGAATGTTAACTCACCCAAATATAATTATACACTACCCAGTATGTATAATTTTTTGCAGCCAGTAAGAAGGTATTAGTTGATGTCTATCATGGATGGATTTCTATGTAACAATTGAATGTCATGTTCAAGGAATCTGAGTAGCATAAGACAACCTTTACAATGCCATGGGGAGTATTTTCTTATGTTCAAATTCCATTTGGTCTAAAGAATTATGGGGCTATGTTTCAAAGATCCAACAATGTCACCTTTGTAGGTCTTATAAATGAAATCATGGTTGTTTACCAGGATGATTTGACTACTTATTTCAAGGACCAAAATGATCATTGTAAGAAGTTAGAGATGGCTTATAGAGGTGTCTAGAATATGCGATATCTTTGAATCCCAAAAATTAAATTTTGGTCTTTTTGAAGGTAAGATTATTAGGCATATTATGTCTAGGGGAAGGGGGATAAGAATGAATCCAAAATATTTCAAATAAATTGACCTCATTCTATAAAGTGAAATAGTCAAAGACATTTCAACCATTCTTTGGAAAAATAAACTTCACTAGGAGTTTTGTCCCTCAATTTGAAACAAAAAAAAGGTTGTTTGTAAAGTGATAAAGATATGGTAGTCATCAAGCTAGGACAATGAATCAAGTGATCATTTTGTAGGAATCAAGAATGCACTAGAGAAGGAATTGGTATTGGTAAGCCAAGATTATTCAAGGCCTTTTAATTTTATTTTTCCTTTTCCTCATTTATACTATTGCTAATGTTCTATTATAGAAGAATGATGATGGTTATTAGTATTCAATATATTTCAACAAGTTCTCAATTGATGATTTATTGAATTATTTCATCTTGAAAAAGAACACTTATGTTCTTGTTAGGGTGGTGAATAATTTCATATCATGTCTTATTAGAGCCATGATCACTACTTTTGTGCTACATAGTTTTTAAGGATATTTTTGTGTAGTAGGAGGCCTTTGGAAAAAGGTGTAGAAGGATAAAAAAGATACAATATTTTTATATGGAGGTAAAGAAAACCAAGCTAGCTAAAGGTCAGGGCCTAGTGAAATTAGTGGCTAAGGATAATTTAGATGTTGTTGGCATCTATCATTTGAACTCTAATCCTATGTCTATCCCATGTTAGCTAAAGGATTATTCTTGGTATAAATATATTGTATTTTATCTATAAAAAGTATGTGCATGATCATCATGGAAAAAATAGGCCCTTAAGTGGGAAATTTTTTAGAAAAATCAGAGTTAGGAAACTTGACGTAAAAATTTGAATAAGTTATCTATATTATTTCAAAAATATTTAAGAATAGAATTTGTATAAAATTGAATGTAGTTTCTAAACTACTAGGTTTGTTTAAAAAAATAAATTTAATTGGTGAAAATTTGAAATTTCAATGTAATAGTACGTAAATTTTAGGGAAAAAACAAGAAGTAGGTGTATGTCTGACCACCATAACCACAATAAAATGATAATATTTTTTTATAATATTTTAGATATAAGTAGAGGACTCATGTCTCAATGTGATGCATATTTTTTGTAAATTTTTTTCCAAGTAAATAATTAATTATGCTTTTTTTATTAAAACTTTTAAAAAATATAGAAAACTTGTATGTCTGACCACCTTAACTTGGTCAAAACTTCGTGAAATTCAATTTTATTTTTTTAATCCTATAGTATGCGAAGCATAGAATGTGATGCACACTTTGGATTCAAAAAATGTGATATTGTTTGAAAGCAATAATGTTTTTCAATTAGCCTATCAATCAAGACTTTAGTCGTAAATCAAATAGAAAATGAATAATAATTACTTATTAAATTCAAAATAAAAAATAATTTATATTGGTGGAATGTAGAGAATCTCCTTTGAAAACCCTTTTCATTTCATAAGTTTTGGGTACTAAAAAAGTCATCAGCCACATACCCATCATATTGCCACTTTTTGGTCTATCATGATCCTGCACATACCTAAAACATAAAATTTCCTCACAAGAATAATTAAAAATGAAATAGGAAATTAAAATTCGAGGCTCAGAGGTACATGTTTCTTGAAGGTCAATTAATGAGGAGAACATTAATGGAGTAATCCTAATATGTTTAGATAAGTAGCAATTTGTAGTGTCATAAATTATGACTCCTGATAATTTCACACTATGTTGACACCCTATTTTGCATATACAATTAATGATATTCATATTTTGATCATTTTGAGTTTAGATTGGGAAAATGCATTTAATTCCCTTACATCCCTAGTATTTGGTGACAAAAAAACTTGGAAATGAGTGGGGGCTCCCTAATTCTAAGAATGTCCTTGTTAAATATCTCACTTTGAGTGTTGGCATTGAGTCTTTTAAAATGATCCCAGGTTGGGCTATGTCGAAAAATCAAGTAGGATGCATATATAAGTGAAACATTGAAAATGGGTGAATCAATAATGACAGAAAAGGGGGGGTATGATGCACCTATTTTTCTTATTTTATTAGGAAAAATAAATCCCCTAGGGAAATATTAACTTTCAACCCTTAGGCGAGTCAGCCTTGGTGGAGACCTTGCTATTTTCATTATGACTTAGAATGGGGTAAATCAAACTAGAATGCACTTTTGGGAGGTGAATGAAAAATACTAAATAATGAAATGATGCAATGTGATGGAACTTTAAAAATTTTGCTCCTTATGTTTCATTCCTGCCCTACCTTATGTCACTGGTCTTCCATGGTGTTGGAAATTTCTGAGGGTTGGGGTTTTGGCCTTATTTACATGTAAAACCCTTGTGTTTATTTTGCACCCTAGTTGGGATCTATTTTGATATTACCTTTTAAGGGGTTCTAATATGACTTATGTCCTATCATTTTGTCTAGGCTTTGGTCCCTTTGGTTTTAATTTTTGCTTCCTCTGTGGGTTTTTTCTTCCTAAGTCTTGGTTAGCTTTGGGTTTTATCATTTAAAAAAAACTTATGTTGTTGTTTACCATCCGCCTAGTAATGCCCCCTTGTCATATTAATAAATGTTTTATTTTGTAGAGGCATCAGATTTGTGCTATCGTTGATATATTTCCTTCAGATATCAACGATTGCCCGCCATCGCGTGATCGGGAATTGTAGGATCTTTATTGATCACGATATCACGGGTGGGCGCCATGTGCCCTTTCTGAAGGATGGAATTTGTGTGACCATTGATGTGCTGTTCTTTGATCTCAACCATTCCCTGCCATCCTGCGATGACCCCACCACACTGATTTGGTTGATTGCGATATCGCGGGCGGGAGCCACATGTCCTATTTGGAGAGGCTGAAGAGGATAAAATTTTGAGTGAGTGTTGATCAATGGTCACCTGCCATCACGTGATCAAAAGTTGTAAGGTTTTTACCGATCGTAATACCACAGGTGGGGGCCACGTGTCTCATTTGATGAAGCCAAAAGAATAAAGGAAGTATTGGCTGACCTTAATACATTAAAATGAGGGTTACTAAAGTGCTCTTAGGGTGCACGTGCTTGAAATTGATGGATCTATTATAATCTTGGTGGGAAAGTTCCTTGATGGATAATAATAAGGCTGGCGACTGTGTTGAAGGAACACGATCATTGATGCTCAGGCTTGATGGTTGCCCGCCATCGTGTGATCCAAAGTTGCAAGATCTTTACTGATTGTGATATCAGGGGAAAGCTCCACATGGAGTTCCTTGGCAACTTATGGTATGGTGGGCCACTTATTGCCATGTTGTCAATTAAGTCAGCTTATTTTGAAGATGACCATTCGATGATTTAATTCAACTGAAGGATTGGCGACTTGAATTTAAAGTTTGAGTCAAATATGGTTGGAGTCATTCGTGCAACGTGCGGGTGAGCTTTAACGGTGTATGAGGCACTTACTGGCATGATTTAATCAATAAATCAGATGTTGGCTGGTGATATATGTACTTTCTGGCCCAATGCTTGTTTGCTCCTTCATTTTCTATTAGAAGGATTTCAAGGCCGGAAGTAGGAGTAGCAAGTTAGATAATTTTTTTCAAGTCTAGGTGAAGTTGCAAAGCAACTTGTAATGTCTGATGGTTTTAGAGAGAAATTTTACGCAATTTAGGTTTTGAGTCATTCTGTAATACGTTTTGAGTTCATGGGGATTTTATGTTGTATAACAGTACTAGCATTTGAGTTGAAATGAAAAATTCAAGCTCATGTCTCTCCATTGTACATGCATATCTGAACTTTGAATAAAATAACTAAGGGTTGTTTCATTCATCTCACTATTGTGGTGTGTATGATTCTATTTTGGATTTAATTCAAGGAATTAATTAAAATGCTTAAATGGGATTGTAGGTGGATGTATTCTGTATAAGGATTTGATAAGTAGTATTTAGTTAGAATACATATTGATGAGGTTACAAGGTAATATCATCAAGGATCTCATATTTTATGTGTTAAATATATCATATACCTTTAAATGCTTATGAATTTGACTCCTACCCAATGGATATATGGCACTGGTCTAAGTTGTAATTACCCATATGATTTAGTATTTGTTTTTCTTTGCCTAGAGCTTGCTAAAAATTTCAAATCAATGATTATCTTATACTATGGATTGTGTTGTAGTTATCTCATGCTCCAGATAGTTGATATTATCGATGAATAGCCAATTCTATTCGATATTAGCCTATCATGTTGAGCTATTAAGTGAGATTATCTGCTATTGTTAATGTTGTTTATGATAATGGTGTAGAGGTTGTAAACACATTAAGGGATCACCCTCTAGGGTCTTGCAGAGCCCAAAGTGTAGGAGGCTTTTAAAGTCCTCGTCAGTTGGTCCAAGCCCTCCAAGTTTCCCTTGATTGGAATTGACAACTCCATAGGTAGATTAGAAGACAAACTTGGTTACATTGTAAAATGGAACCAACACAATGTAACACATGAAACCTCTAAATTAAACCTTAATCTAATAAAATATAGAAAGTAATTGTAGATTTGAGAAGGGATTGATTTTATGCACTTGTGATAAAAATCCTTTGTTGATTGTCCTCCTAGAACTCATTCACCCTATGGTGAATGGGTCTTGATACATGGGTTGAAATTTTTCTTTTAATCCTCTGGTGCTTGTTTTGTTGTCCCAATTCCTTTTGGTTTCACGGTCATAAATTTGGAAATAGATTCTACAAGTGAGTTTCTACGGCTTGACAACAATGTTGACAAATTTTGCAACTTTGAAAAATTTGACAACTTTTACAATTTTGTTCCTTTCATAGATCTTCAATATTTTTTCAACCTAAGATCTAGAAAACACACAAGAGGGAAAAAATGTTTTCTTTCGGTGAATGGGGGTTTTCCTTGGTCAAACCCCAATTTGGGTAAATAAACCTTGAATTGAAACAATGAAACATGAATGGAATGATGAATGAGAAATTGCTATGTTGCAACTCATCAAACCCTTGATTTGAAACCCTTTAAGGACTACAACTTAGTAGATATCTCCTAGGTCTTGATCTTGCATGAAATGGATTGATTGGATGTTGATCTTGATGCTTGAATCCTCACTTGAATGCTTGAAACCTACATCACAATGTTGGATCTAAAAACATGCATGATGCTTGAGATTGCAAATTCTACAACAAATTCTTGAGAAATATGCTCTTGAACACCTTTGACAATAATATTATCTCTAGGAATTCTTGCATATATGTTCTAGTATTTGAATTGATAAAAATACCTTCCTTTTTTATAGGAAATTTTCTAATTTCTTGAAAATTAAACATCAAAAGCTGACAATTGTAAATTGAAATTGGGATGATAAAAATTCCACCAAAAAAATATTTAAATCTTGAAATTAGCAACTAAAGGTGACCCATTCACCCAAGGGTGAATGGGTCCTGACCCAAATTTCCAAGACCTATTCATTTTAGGGTGATAAAAATGATAATTGCACTAATTAAATCATGATTCCCCTTTAAAATATTGTAATTAATTAGGCTTGTAGATGCATAGTTGGGCCAATTAGAAGCTCAATTAAGTCCAATTAATTAAGGGACCCAAAAATAGTGTAAAAATGTAAAGGAGTACATTTTGTGACACTACATTTAGCCCCCACTTTAGTGAGGGGATGAGTCATGCATCAAACTCACACTAAAGTAATTAAACAAGTGTCAAGAGAGGTCTAATTGTACAAATATTGGAAAGATAAGACAACAAAGGACAAAGAGGATGATCAACCCACAAGATCTAAGATCCAATGAAAAAATCATAAAGACACAAAGAGACTTATGCCTATGTTAAATATGCAGTAGCAAGACAAGATACACAAGTATACAATATGAAAATTGATGAGAAGAGAAAGAGAGGGGTTGTATCAAGCCTCAACTATTTGTCCAATAGGTATGGATCAAGCCTTATTTTTTTGTCCAAAAAAATTTACAAGTGGAAACCTATTTTCCACTATGCAAACAAAACATACGCTCATATGGGCTAGTGAAATACATTTTCCACTAGGTGAGCCCCAAAAAGTGGCTAATGGGAAGGTTGCCCAAGGTATAGGCTCCCATTATACTAACCATACCAAAGTTATACCTCTTGATAACTTTGATAAGGCACCATACAATTGGTCAGAAGGCTAGCAAGATGTGTTATGCTAGGCACTCATGAAAAAGGCTCCATTGGCAAGAAAGTTGTGTTATGCTTAGTAGTCTTGAAAAAAATAAAGGCTCCACTAGTAAGTAAGATATGTTATACTTGGTGGCCTTCATACATGTAATAGGATATTCAAATGGGTTTTTCTTAGTTCATGAATGGTCTCACCTTAGGGATCATCATGCCTAATCTCTCTAAGAGAGGACTAGTCAAGGAAAAAAGATTCACAACTTACAAAATGCAATCTATAGCATTGCCACTAATAGGAATGTCAGATGCTTAGAAATGCAACAATATTATAGGACATCAAACCCAATGACACCACTAAAAAGACACATCACATGAAGTAAGAAGACCACACTTTGAATTGAAAAATGAGTGGGGAGGCATATGCCCCCACTTTAAAGAAATTTCTAAACACCATACTATGAGTAATTATTTTAAAGTAGAATGCAATAAATGATAATTCAGGAGCTCTTTATTCAAAAAGGCCTATGTAAAACATATGTTTCTAAGATAGAACTATGTCATGGAAAGGAGGGTTACCCCTAATGGAACCTTAATTCTCACATCCCATATTAAACCCTTGTTGCATTTAGGAAGGTTTTAGAATTTGTTTCCTTGAAATAACTTGATCATTTTATTTTGTTGTTGACTCCTTATTGCCTATTTCTGGTCACTATTTTAAATTTTTTTATCAGGCAACCAGTTCCCTCATCATGGGTGTAGAAATTTTTTTATAATGATTTTGGGTTTCTTAAGTCTTTTTCTATCTATCGTATCATCCTGGGAAGTCCCCTCCATTAAAAAAACTTATGAGCACGTGCCTAAAAGTTGACTTAAGTTCAATTGGCCTTAGGTCCTTATCACTCATTGCTGATCACTTTTGAAATATATATTTTAAATCAGTGACAAGCGATGAGGTGATATATCTTTGATATCGCTCATTGTGAATTTTTCCTTGAACTTCTGATTGCAAATATTGATGAGTGAGGTTCTTAGGGGATCGCTTATCGCTAATGATTTTTGAGTTCTTAAGGTTGTAATAGTGATAAGAAATGACCTCTCAATTTATGATCATAGTTTCATAGCTCATTTCCAATATGTTACTAAGAGATTGTTTTAAATTAGCGATGAGAGAGAATATGAGTTTCCAATTGCATCGCATCTCACATATATTTTTTTAGTAGTAAGAGGAGGATTAGTGATGAGTGGCATGGTCCCTTTTAAGGAGTTTTCTCTCACTAACTTGATTACATCCTATTTGTGATATCTTTTGTGCCATTGATTATTATGCAAGTGTACATGTGAAACTGTGGTTCTTACATCTCTTGTTGCTAATGGAAGTCAAAGTGCAAAGTTTATTTAGGGTATGTGCAGGATCATGATGGGCCAAAAAGTGGCAATATGATGGGTATGTGGCTGACAAATTTTTTTACACCTAAAATTGATGAAAAGAAAAGGGTTTTTAAAGGATATTCTTAGCTTTCCACCAATATAAATTATTCCTTACTTTGAATTTAATAAGTAATTATTATTATTTTTTAATTCAAATTATGACTAAAGTCCTGATTGATAGGTTGATTGAACATCTATAGCTTTCAACTGATATCACATTTTTTGAATCCAAAACATGCATCACATTCTACGCTTCACATACTATAGTATTAAAAAAAGAAAAATTGAATTTCATAAAGTTTTGACCAAGTTAAGGTGGTTAGACATACAAGTTTTTTATATTTTTTAAAAGTTGTAATAAAAAAATCATAATTAATTATTTACTTGGAAAGAAATTACAAAAAAATATGCATCACATCGGGACATGAGTCCTCTATTTATATCTAAAATATTATAAAAAATAATTATCATTTTGTTGTGGTTAGGGTGGTTAGACAGACACCTACTTCTTATTTTTCCCCTAAAATTTAAGTACTACTACATTGAAATTTCAAATATTCACCAAATAGATTTCTATTTTTTTTAAACAAACCTAGTAGTTTAGAAAATACATTCAATTTGCTACATATTATATTCTTACATATTTTTGAAATAATATAGATAACTTATTCAAAGTTTTACGTCAAGTTGCCTAACTTTGATTTTTCTGAATTTTTTTCCACTTAAGGGCTTGTTTTTTCAATGATGATCCTGCACATACCCTTTAGTGAGGAGCGATGGAGATGGATGAGATTGGGAAACCAGCCATAGATCTAAGGGCCAAGATTTTATTGCATGAGGCACTTGCATCGCTCGCTAATAAAGATGGACAAGAATGAACTAAATCAGTGATTGGCAACAACCACTACATGAAGAGGCAATGTGGCGAAATCCTAAGGATTTCATATAAAGTAAAAAGGAAGGTGGTGAGGTAGATTAATAACTATTGATACAATTTTAAAGCTTAAGGATCAATGATCAAGATTTAAACTAAATGACTAATTTTTAGTTCGCTCATGCGAGATTACTATCAAATATTAATGGTGACATGCTCCCTTCTCGGCTATAACATAAAGTAGATATCTAGTTTATCGTGCATCCTAATTCACTGGCTGACAGAAAAAATACTAGAGGCCAAAGAATTTGCAAGGAAAGCTCCAAAAACTATTAGCAGCTAGAGTGACACTATTTTCATCCAGGTAAGCAATACTGATACTTCCTTTTAATTGAGGTAGTAAGGTGACTTCCCTAGAAAGCTGATAGGAAAATTAGTGGAATTTGCAATTTAGTCTTTTCTGTTGATTTCAATTTGATAATTGAACACTATCTAAATTGTAAAGAAAGGTGTCATGTTCAATAGTAGTGTTTTATCTTGTCATAATTGTGAAGGGTTTTATTTGGCCGGATGAAATTGTAAACCCTAGTTTCCATTTGTGTTATAAGCATGAGTGACCCAGAGCCTAGTGAATCCAGTGTTAGACTATAAAGGAAACCAAAGCAAAAGAGGTTTAAAAGACTTAAAACCTAGCATGCTTCAGTTGAAATTAAGCCTAAGCCATTGAATATGTCTAACCCTTTTCCTGGTACCCCTGCAACTTCCACAAGATCTAGAAGTGAAAAGAAGGAAACATAAAATTTCATGAAAGAAAATTCTAGAGGTATCAAAGAGTGAGGGTCACAAATTGGTAAAAGGCCCACAAGACAATTTGTTGTTACCACTATGTTGATTGATAATGCTGGAAAAATTGGTGAGAAACCCCATCCCTAGAGTGGATGGAAATTGTTTTGGTATGCTTTCAATAGGAGAAATTACAATAAGCCTACATTCTATTTGTGGGGGTTGAACTTGGGAAAGTTACTGGTTCCAAATGTGTTTGTGTAAGTTTATTTAATGATGGAGCTAGCAAGGAACTATAACCCTATTGATAGGAAAATCAAGAGTGAGAATTGTGGTATAATTCTAGAGGTGACAAAGGATAAAATGTTGGATGTATTTGTGTTAAATCCCAATTATACTGCAAAATTCAGGCATGCTGACTTATATGCTAAATATGTAGGGAGAAAATTTGCATATAGATAAGAAATAATTGTGTGACATACCTGAGTAGGAAAAATTTAACTGTTTAGTATGTTGAGCCTTTTGAGTGTGAAGAATTTGAAGATTATTTTAAAAACACTTACAATTTTCTAAACCAAGTGCTAGCTCATGATTTTGAGGTTAGAATAGCCCCTGATTTGTTGGTGATGGTGGCAGATATACAAGAATATAATTGAAACACTAGTTTTGATTATGCTTATTTTGTTGAACATGAGTGAATGCATGAGGATTTTTTCAATTTGCAAAAGGAATTTCTCCCTCTGTCTTTCCCCCATTATTCCTTATTCATGCATATTCTCTTATGGGAAGGATATTATGAGTGGAAAAGGAAGTTCAAATTGAAGATTAGGGACAGTGAAAATAAGGCTATCCCAGTGCAAATGTGGACATACATTTGGGATTAGGATTGCTCCAATTCCAATTACATATTGTTTTCCAATGTTATAAGACATGGTATCTTAGAGTCATTGGATGTGGCACCTAGATTCAGACTTTCTTCAGAGATCAAAAGTGTTATGCACCCAAGGGATGTACTAGGCTCTACAACACATAATTGGGCCAACTATTTTCTACATTCTGAATATACTTTGATCAGAGTTTATGGAGCTAAGGTGGCACCCCATTATTTACCTTTGTATGTCTCAGACAGATTGGCTTTCATGGAGCTCATGTAGAAAATTGATGTTATTGATTATGAAATGTTCAAAAAGGACATAAAAGACTCTGTAGTAAATCCCCAATGTAATTTTTCTTAGTTTTAATATCACTACCCTCGAAGGGTATGAGAAATTGGGCATTATGGTGAATAATCTCATAATGCCTATCAATGAGGTTATAATTTTTGATCTAGAAATATTTGTGGTAGGAAAAAGAAGAAAAAAGAACTTAGGCATCATACATCATGAATTCTTCTATAGAGATGATGTACTAAGGAATCTGACAAGCGATGAGGTTTTCATGACTAGGGAAAGAGATTGGACAACTATCACAAATCTTGAGGAAAATATTGTGAAAAGTAATGCCTTCTACATCAGTCCATGCAATGAAATTATAAACCCCTTGGAGAGGGCCTTTACCATGATAAGAGACTATCAGTCTGGTGAGTTTATGGTAAAGGTAAAGGAGACAGTAGACAAAGCACAGGTCCTCGTAGAGAAAAAATGACAATAACAAGCTATGGATATCCCATAATAGCTTGAAGATGTTCACTAGGTTAGTGATGAACAAGTGGCAGAACATGTGACAGGAAATGAGGAAGTTGAACAAAAATTTCCCCTTCCTCATGTTGAAGAGACTCATAGTTCAGATGTTCCTCCTGACAGAATTGTCAAGCAGTAGTATAATAGAGAAGATGATGATGATGATCCCATAATTAGGGAGTGTGATGAGTTTTTGGCTAATGATAAATTTGTGCAAACTAAAGAATTTTAGGATTTTATGATTCAACAGTGGAGTAAGGAAATAAAAAAGAGACTTGAATCAGCCCAAGTCGATGCTGAATCTTCTCATTGGGAAGAAGCTAAGAAAGTAGAAGAAGAGAAGATTAAGGTTGAAATTGTAGCTATTACTCCCACTGAATCTCAAAGTATTGTTAAAGATAGTGGAATCATGTTACTACTAGGTGTGATCCTAAATATTTTATCTATCTAAATATGCAAAAAAAACTATAATGCAATGAGAGAAAAACACAAAGGGACACCTCAAGATTATCCTAAGAAATTGATAACACAAAGAAATAAGATAAAATGAAGATTGTAAATAGATATACCTTTCTTTGCTACTAAAATTCCTTGGTTGGCCCTTGTGATTGTAAGATTGTATGCTACTTGAATGGCTATGGAGATGGATATATTTAAGATTGACAATATGATTAGATGCAAGTGTTAATGGCTAGACTAAATGACTAAGATAATGCTAGCAACTTGAGTAATCAAATTGGTAGCATAAGGGTGCAAATTTCTAAGTGTTGTAAAATGTAGTAGAAGAGGGGGTATTTATAGAGAAATTTGAATTCTCTAGAGAATTCAATGGTTGAGATTGAGTTACCAAGATCAAGATGTAGGGCTATAGTGAGTTCAGGACTCACTAGCCCTCATATCTTGACATGTGGAATGTGAGATGGCCAAGGATAAGATGATGTGGAAGTGAGGTGGAAGGGAGGTAATTGATGTGGAGCAAGGACAAGTACCTTGTAAGTACCTTGGGGGATGAGAAGATTTCCTCAAAAAGAAAATTATTGTCCCCAAATGAGAGTGAAAATGACACTTGAAGAATTTTAAAATTCTTCAAAAAATCACCATGGGGAATGAAAAGGTTGTTGGAGAAATAAGTGTGAATTAAAAATTCACATTCTTAAGAGAATCTAATGGATAAAAGGGGGTTTCCAAGATGATGGGAATTTGTCACATGTGGGAGATGTGACAAGTCTAATGTTCTAGAAGTTGCATGGGGATAAGGTAAGCCTTGGAAGGATAAAATGTGAATTAAAAATTCACATGGGGAAGAGAGGGACCTAGGGTGAATAAATGTGAATAAAAAATTCACATGGGAAAGAGGGTCAATGCCAAAAAAGGAAAATGAAAATGTTGACCAAAAGAGGCATGCTAAATGTGGATAATGATTTTGATTAAGGTTGTGCAAACATGTGATTAGGGTAATTAATGAAAGATTAGAGGCAAGTGGCAAATGTAGGAGGATGTGGCATTAATATTAATTAAGTGGTGGAAATCCTAATATAGGATTAATTAGATTAATCTAGATTAGAAAAAAGGTTATGGAGAATATGACAAGGAGAGAGAAAGTGAGAAATTAAAAAATGAATTTAAATTCCAAGAGGTCACATGACTAAATTAAATGAAGTGATGTATTTATTTAATTTAGAGAGGAAAGAAGGTAGAAGTATTTACTTATTGAATTAAATATTAGGGACCTTAGGAAGACCATGAAATATTAATTAGATCAGTGATTTAATTAATACCAACAAAGAGGATGAGGTGTATGAGTTAAAGGGATGAATAAGTAGACAACTTTGACCATATTGAACTAGTCAAATTTGGATGTCTACATTTTTCCTCTCTTTGAAATACTATTACGATAATAGGTTTTCGAAGAAAATAAAATGCAGATGACTCTATGGAGGAAACAACTTGAAAAGAGATGCCACAACATAGGGGGGCCACGTGAGCTTCCCAAGCAGACGAAAGTGAAAGGGGATGCCCTAGTCTTGTGGGAGAAGGATCATGATAAATAAATGGATAGGAATGATAAGGTATACCCCCTCGAGGAGGCAGATGGGGAAGGAAAAGGGGTCTTGGGAGACTTCTTGAAAGTATAAAATGGTATGTCATTGGAAAGAGCACACAAAACTAAGAAGATTGGCTTTTGAATGGAGTCAAACAGACACACGGTTTGTAAATGGCGGCCTCAGGAATATAGAGCATGGGAGAATTAGTTGGAGGAAGATATTTTTTAAATAAAAGGGAAAAAATACCCTTCATTTAAAAAAGGTAAAAGAGGGGGAAAGTAAATATAAGGTAATTTTAGAAATTACCTCGCCATATTTGCATTGCTAACAATTGAGGAATAGGAGAGAAAATGAAGAAGACAAAGAGCAATGATGCTGCAAGATTATGAATCTGATATCATTCACTAGGTAGACAAGGTGTAGAGTTTCCACACCCACTATGCACTACCTCACTAGGTTAGTAACAAAAACCATCTTATGTATTTTAAGCATTTGTAGCACATTTTTGAATGTTTACAAAAAATGTCAAAAATGGGTTTTGTTGTCAGGATAGAGAGGAAAAATCGATAGGAACTAGAATTTTAGGTTTGCAGTGGGGTAGGGGTATGATAGAGTGAGGTACAACTCTAGGAGGGGAAAATTAGCCCCATTGTGGAGTGGCACAACCCCTAGTTGTGATAGGCCATCACACAGAAGGGCCTTTTTGCCTTGACTCAGGGCGCTTCCACCCTGGCCCGAGGCAGATCCACCCCACGAGGGGGTGCATCTACCCCAAATCGAGGAAAGTCCACTCCACGTGTGGGAATATCCGCCCCAACTCGGGGTGGGTCCACCCTGTGCGGGGAACATTCACCCTAGCTAGGGGTAGATGTGCCCCATCTCCGAGGCGCAGTCACCCCGACTCATGGTAGAGGTGCCTCAACTCGCTATAGAGGCACCCCACAAGTTGGGGTGCATCTACCTTGTCCTGGGGCAGAGTCACCCCACAAGTTAGGGTGCATCCACCTCGACTTGGGATGGAGTCACCTCATAGGGTGGGGCACATCCACTCTGGCTAGGGGTAGATTCTCCTTGACCTTGAGCAGGTCCGTTCTGACCTAGGGTGGGTTCATGCCAGAGGAAGGTGCATCTGTCCTAGTGCGGGGTAGAGTTGCCTTGACTTGGGGTGGGTCCGCCCTGACCCGGGGTGGGCCCACCTCGGTCAGAGCAAACCTGCCCTGACTCGGGGCAGGTCTGATGATGTAGGGAGGGAGGAGCTAGACAAACATAAAAGAGACAAAGGGTAAATAGATATTGTTGAGTGGCATGAGGGTAAAAAAAAGAACTATCCCTCATGCCACTCAACAATATGCAAGAGTGACAGTACGGTATGCCTAGTGGTTCTGCAACCACCAATGGGAGAGGATTACACCAACAATGTCTATTGTAGGAGCTTTAGGATTTGGATCAGAGGATGAGCACAAGTTGGATAGGGAGGGTGGAGGCAAGAGGAGACATGCATAAAGGGGAGTGGAGGTGAGGGTAGTAGGATAGGAGAAGGATGTAGAGGGTTTTGGTCAGTAGGGTAGAGGAGAGGATGAGGCTGGGGCGGTAGGAGAGCTAGAGAGGAGGAGGAGGAGGAGACGACAGAGGAGGGCTAGGGTAATAATGGATGTGGGGGAGGATATGGATGTAGGAGGACCCAATGATGGGAGAGATGCAATATGATAGGAGGTTGGAGTAGGTCTAGAGCCAAGTGTAGCATTGTAGGGTAATATGAGTGAGCCAGAAATGGAGATGGTATGTGCGGTGAAGGGAGTATCTATTTAGTAGATAGGAAAAGGTGGTAGAGTATGGAAAAGGAGAGTGCAGGTGAGGGATGAGTAGGAGGAGGTGGGAGCGGGTGGATAGTAGGATGGAGAATAGGGGAGATTGAGGCTAGGGTATAGCCAAAGAGGATGGTGAGGAGGAGATGATGGAGGAGGGTCTAGCCAAAGAGCATGGAAGAGCAAGAGCCTTCTGTGCTAGAGATAGGGGGAGCAAGGATGAGGAGGAGCCAGAGGTGGAGGAGAGGGTTGTAGGAAAACTGAGGAGACTAATGAGGGTGGGGAGGAGAGGACAACTGAGGAGGATTTAGGTGATGAGTAGGGTCGAGCAGGTATAGGATGAGGTAGAGGTTGATGGGATGGACATAGAGGTTCATGTGGTGGATCCATTAGTAGTAGTTCTAGCTACATCAATTGAGGATCTTGTGGTTTTACTGAGGGGGGCTGAGGCGAGGTTGTAGATGGCAGAGGAGAGGTTGTGGATTATAGAGGTGGAGATGGTCAAGGTTTGTGTAGAGGGAGAGAGGGACTATGAGTTCATGGTTTGGAATTTGACTACAAAGCTTTGAGATGCGGAGAGAGAGAGAGTGAGATAGGATTTGTGTGGAGATGGAGGGAGCATAGGGTGAGCTAGCTAGGGTGACCTGGGATCAAGACATGCTACAGGTGGTGATGACCATAGCATAGGCATGGGGACAGTTAGAGTCCAAAGGGGTAGGAGAGCAAGTCACAGTGGAGTGTCATTAGTAGGTTGAGAGGGAGATGTTTAAATCGAGGGTACAGATGGTAGGACTGTTGGGGGAGAGGAAAGTTATAGGAGAGGGTATCAACTATAAAGATATATCTAGAGGAGGTGAGAGCGAGGGTGGAGGCAGTAGAGGCCTAGTTAGAGACAATGCAGAGAGAGAGGGACACAACATATGCAGATGTCTAGGCCTTCTAGGAGGAGAGAGATGGTGCATGCAAATAGGTTCAGATGATTTAGGGGGAGAGAGATTATGCATCCAGACAGGTTCAAGTGATTTAGGGGGAGGGAGATGATGCCTGAAGATAGGTGTAGATCTTATAGGGACAAAGGGATGCAACTATGGCTCGAGCAAAGATTGTTGAGAGAGATGTAGCACAAAGCTAGTCATAGATAGGGAAGGGTGGTGGGGGTGGTATAGGGTTAGAGATGGAGATATTGTGAACATATTTATAGAGGATGGAGTTTGAGAGGGATGAGGTCATAAAGTGGATGTCAAGAGTGGAGGCGGAGAGAGATCAGTTGATATTGGCATAGGATGCCTGGACTTAAGAGAGGAGGGTCATTACCAAAGATCAAGATAGGTATAGGTATGAATGGAATACCACTCAAAAATAGGTTGTTAAGGGTGCAGAGCATATGAGGGAGGAAAACTACTAGATGATGGCCTATCAGCATGCCATTCTAGATCCTGCACAAAAAAAAAATCATTATGTCTGATCAACTCCATAGATGGCTGCACCGTCCCTGTCACTAGGGACATGGACTTGCGGCTTTAGTGAGACACAAGGGACCCCTTTTCACAGGGGGATGACACCCAAGTTTCTGCAAAGATCAGACATGGGTAGTTCATTTGGTAGGTGACAGGATACTAGACTTTGGTAGGTACATATTGGTCAGATAGTACAAAGTGGCATCCGATTATATTTGATGCAAATATTTGTGCTTGTACCTTATTTTATGATTATGATGTACTTTTTACTATTACAAACTATATACGATGGACATTTTGTACCATGTGATGATTTTGATAGATGTCCTCCCTTATTGACACCATACTATGATGGATGATTATATGGATGCCTGTGTGTATGGTTAGATGATTGTGTTTGTCATGATTTTTTGCATGTTTATTCTTGTTTACGATGTTATGAGGTTTACCACTAATGTGTGTAATGTAGGATGTGATGTATGTTGTGATGCATGATTTATGATTCTATGTATGATGATTTTATATATGATACATGTATACATATGGTAGATAATGGACCTATCATGATTTTATGGATGCGTGATTTAAGATATGATGCATGATTTATGATGATCTATGGATTTATGTGATGGATGACTTATGTTATGCATATGAATTTGTTTTTATGCTCTTATGATGGATCATGCAATCTATGTACATGGGTAGGATTTTTTATTCTTATGTGGATGGATTTAATTATATATGATGTTGATAATGATTTATACTTATGTGAATGCTATGATTATGCTTGATGTTGATGATGATTTATGTTTATATGGATGTTTTGTATGGATGAGAAGAATATGTGGTATGAAGTGTAATAATTATGGACTTGGCAATGTATTTCGCAGGTGGTGGTGTATGTATTATGTGAATGTCAATATGGATATGTATAGATTAGATGAAACTAAGATGCTCAGTGTAACATGCAATATTAATTTGTAAACCTAAGTATCAATAAGGACTTGCATGGGAATGTGGGTAGATGATAGATGTAATGTGGGTGTGATACTACACCTACCAAGAACCATTAATATCTTGAGAGGAAAACCAAGGGGAAAAGAATCAAAGTTTGCACAACAAAAATCATGAGTCATGGGTTATGAACAAGGGGGGATGAAGGGTACATGTGATGAAATGCAATTACGAATGAAATTTTCCATCTTTGGATCAACATTGATTTTTGCTATAGCAGAAAACACCAGATACCAAGGTATATAAGACCAAGGCAAGTTGGCATCAAATGTATGAAAAAAACACAACAAACAAGGTTATCACAACAACCCAAAGTCACGAGGACCTTGGTTGGGCCAAGTATTTAGATAAACACAAGCACAAAGGGATGTTCTCAACATAACATAGGATCCAAGGGATCTCGGTGGATACTATTTGAGAACGACCTAGCAAACAACAAGAAATGATCAAGAGATGCCCCTATATTAACTTGTCAAAACACACCATAATATGATGGATCATAGTGGCTTTGATAAGTGATGATAGGGAGCTCAATTAATAAAAAAAACCAAAAGTATGAAATGATCATATCGAAGTCAAACATCCTTTTTCCATAGGATCACTAGGATGGATTGGTTGATGTGGTTTGTTCAGAAGGATGCATCCTGTTGAGATCGATGGTGGATACTAAACTAAAATGACCCAGGTGACACAAGATAGTTTTCATTAACTAAATCTCCTGACACTAGAGGATTTCATTTGTGGAGAACCAGCTGGATAAGGGTACTCTTTACAACATGACACAAGAGACTAGACAATAGACTGACACACCCTAAAGACCTAGGGGCTCGAGGGTTGATCAAAGATTAGCCTTGCCTACGTGAAAGCGCAGAGCCCTCGTAGTTCATGAAAAGACCATGGATAAAGTGCAAAGAGGACTAATGGATACCAATAAGATAAAAATGAAACAAAGCTAAGAAAAATAAAGCCCAGGGGTGGATCAAAATATTGAGCTTGCCTACGTGAAAGTGCACATGCAATGTAGTTCAAAAAAGACCAAAGAGACTGACATGACAAGATGAGGCCTAGGTGGGAACCTAGATGATCCTAGATGCTGATGGCAGAAGCTCAGATTAGGATAAAAAGCTTAGGATGATAGATAGCATATAATTTTCCAATGCTCAATCAAAATATACCAAGCAGCTAAGGATGAAATGGGAGAGAATGTTAGGATAGGATGGATGGAGTCACAAATTAATTAGGACACAAGGTAGATAATCATTAAGCCCTCTACGAATGATGCCTATTACTAGGTTTTCACCATCCATACCTATCCAAGGTGCCACCAAAGGTGGTTTTCACCATAGGACGAATTTATTTCTCTTTACTATTTTTGGATTTATTTTTGTTGATTTTTTTATTTTTTTTGTATTTTTGTAGGTAGTGTTACCAAGCGGACTTAGGTGTAAAACCTCTTTAGATGCATGATTTTGATAGGCTCTTCTAGGGTTTCTCCTTCAAGGGTACCAAGTTTGTATGCCCTAGATTCATATTTAATGGTTATGATATAAGGACCCAACCAGTTTGCTTCAAATTTTCCTTTCTTATCGTGGTCCTATTGAGTATGCTGGTTCTCTTTAATGAGAAGATCACCAACTTGGAACTGTCAAGGGAGAACCTTCTTATTGTAGCTACACTTGAGGTAGTTTTGGTAAGTTTGCAGATGATCATAGGCTTTGATTCATCTTTCATCAAGTAATTCTAGTTGTATAAGCCATGCGACACAAGCATATTCCTCACTTATAAGGTTCTTCAAAGAAATCCTCAGTGATGGGATTTCAACTTCGATTGGAAAGATGGCTTCAACACCATACACTAAAGAATAGGGGGTGGAACTTGTAGGGGTATGGATGGAGGTGTGATACACCTAGAGATTGAGATGAATATAGAGGTTCCAATCTCAACCAGTGTTATTGACAACCTTTTTGAGGATGGGGATAAGGGTCTTGTTGGTAGCTTCTGCCTGACCATTACCCTAGGGGTAATAAGGAATTGACCAATGATGCTGGATATGAAAGGTGTCATAGAGGTGTTTCATGGCCTAGTTTTTAAAAGGCTTTCCATTATCTGAGAGGATGGTGGATGGAATACCATATCTGCAAAGAATATGGTAAAGGATGAATTTTGAAATTTGAGTATCGATGATTTGTGAGAGTGGAATTGCTTCCACCCACTTGGTAAAGTACTTAGTAGTAGTAATTATGAATGTGTGGCCATCAGAAGATGGTGGGTAAATCTTTCCAATCAAGTCAAAACCCACTGAGAGAAGGGCCATGGTGTGATAAGAGGTTGAAGGTCCTATGTCGAAGCATGAATCAAATCTACATGTTGCTGGAAGGGAAGGAATTTCTTCTTGAATTCACAAGCATCATCTTCTAATGTAGGCCAATAATATCCAACTCAGAGAATCCTCTTGGCCAAGAACATACCATTTGAATGGGCCCCACAAACACCACTATGTACCCCCATTAGTGTAGTATGGGCTTTGATCTCACCTAGACACCTAAGGAGGGTTCCATCATAACCACTATGATAAAGTGTATCACCAATGTTGATGTATCAGGAAGAAAGTTGGATAAAGGATTTACGTTGATTTCATGTAAGGTATGGGGGTAGAATATTATCATGCAGATAAGTATATATGTCTTGGTACCATGGGGAAGCAGGACCTACAATGTCACACACCATGTCAGTCTTAGCGATATCATATGCTGAGATTAAAATTTGTTGCAAAAGGAATTCACATTCTGTTTGATCTTAGGTAAGTCAATCAAGGAGCCAATAGTAGCCATAGCATCAACTACTTTGTTCTGTACCCTAGGAATTTGGCCAAATTGTATGAAGGTGAAATACTTCTTGAAGTCATCCACCATGCATTTGTAGGGTAACAACTTGTCATCTTTTGTTAGGAATTCATCATTAACTTTCTTAATGACCAACAATGAATCACCAAAGACTCTCAAGTGAGTTATGTGCCACTGCTTTGCAATTCAGAGACCCGTGATGAGGGCTTCGTACTCAGCTATGTTGTTGGTACATAGGAATTCTATCCTAAATGATTTGGGATGTGGTTACCTTGAGGGGTAACAAATAGAATTCTTTCTCCCGATCCATTATGAGTATATGAGCCATCAAAATACAATGTCCAAGAAGGTGCTTTTGTTACTATGAAAACTGCTTTGTCTAGAAATTTAGTGACTAGAGGGTAAGCATCCACTAGGGGTACCTCATCCAACTGATCAGCTATGACTTGTCCTTTTATGGCTTTGTGATCCATGTACTCTATACCAAATTCACTCAAGAGCATGACCCACTTAGCCATGCAACCGGTTAAAGTGGTTCTAGATAATAAATATTTTAGTGGATCAATTTTTGCTATTAATTTGACTGGATGGTTGAGCATGTAATGTCAGAGTTTCTGTGTATTGAAGACCACTATAAGATAGGATTTATCCATGGGTGAATAATTTAGTTCATAGCCAACCAGTGTTCGACTGATGTAGTATATTTCTTGTTCTCTTGAGGACTCATCATGCTATGCCAATAATTCCCCTAGTGTGACTGAAGTGGTGGAGATGTAAAGTAAGAGGCATTTTCCTGGGATAGGTGGCATCAAGATCGGCGGATGAGCCAAGTACTCCTTGATCTTATCAAAACCTAGTTGGAACTGTTAGTTCCATTTGAAGGTGGAGTCTTTTTTTAGAAGATGGGTGAATGATTGATACTTATCTACAAGTTGGGCTATGAACTCACAAATGGATTGTAGCTTTCCTTGGAGAGTTCTTAATTATTTCAGATTGCGTGAGGGATTCATATCAAGAATACCTTTCACCTTGGTGGGATCAACCTCAATGCCTCTTGAGGAGACTATGAAACCCAACAATTTCCCTAATGTGACACCAAAGACACACTTTTTTGGATTTAGTCTTAACTTGTACTATTCTAATTGCTCAAAGATCCTTTTCAAGATGGTAGGGTGCTCTACTCTAGTTCTAGATTTTCCTAGCAAGTCGTCAAAGTAATCTTCGATGATAATATGGATGAGGTCATAGAATATGACATTCATTGCTCTCTGATATGTTGCCCCCACATTCTTGAGACCAAAGGGCATAAAATTGTAGCAAAAAGTACCCCAAGGTGTTGTAAAAGTGGTCTTGTGTTGGTCTTGAGGTACAATTCGGATCTAATTGTAACCAAAGAAGTCATCCATAAGGGACAACATCTCATGTCCTCCAGTAAGGTCGACTAACATGTCAATAATGGGCAGTGGGAAGTTGTCCTTCAGATAGGCTTTGTTAAGATCCCAAAATTCTGTGGAAATATAAATGTCTCCATTTGGTTTGGCAATAGGCACTATGTTGGAGATCCAATTAGAGTAGTCAATGGGTCTAATAAAACTAGCATCCAGTAATTTCTCCAATTCCTTCTTTACTAATAATGCTACCCATGGATGCATTTTTTGGACCTTCTATTTGATAGGCTTGGCATCTAGATGAACATCCAGATGATGAACTACTAAAGCAAGTTATAATCCTAGCATATTTGAGTAGCTGAATGATGAAAAAATATTCTTGCTTTGATAATGATTTGGCTACATAGGTGATCTTAGGATTTTTGGCAGTACCCAGATTAACTTCTTGAGTTTCTTCAATTAGGATGGATTAGTGTGTGGATAATTGAGTTCCCGGAAGGGGAAGATGAACATCTTCATCCTCTAGTACCTATTCGATGTTTTAACTATTGGATGCATCATTTATTTTTACTTTTTCTAGGTTAGGAAGTGCGTTCGGGAGGTTTTCACTAGATGACCATTTTCTATTTTTCTTTTTTTTACTTTTGTGACTGGAGCGTTGAACCTCCTTCAATCCCATGAGGTTGACATACATATCCAGGGAGACATTGACAAGTGTGCTACCACATAGGTCCCAATCAATGAGTTTGGGATGGGGAAGAGAAAGGTCAATGGTAAAGACATATATACAATCAAACATGGATGACATAACTATTTGATCAACATCATTGTATGCATGTATGATGGATTCTTCCTCGGGTATGTCTTCCAAGGGACCATTGTCCAAAGTAACACTATTGGAGGTATTAGATGATTTTGCGGGACCTTTCTTCTTTTTGTCATATCTGAGGCCTATATTTCATGAAAGCTTTAATACATCAATAGGTTGCAACCATCCTTGTTCTTCCTTCCCTAGGTCGCCCCCTTGGTAGTTGTGCTTTTCTGTGAACTTAGCTGACCAAGGGTATACTTTGTAAAAGTATTCCTTAAGAGGAGGATCTGGTTGGGGTTCTTTACAGTATAACCACTGACTGATATCCTCTTCTAGTGCATTTGTAATTAAACTAGGAGACCGAACAGTGGTAGTGGGAATGATTTTAGCACTAAAGGTGATGGTCTTGTCTTCTTTTGGTGTAGACTGCGAAAGTTTTTCATACGTGTATGGTGACAGTGGCATGGTTGCCACATTTAAAGTTGTGTGCATTTCATATTCACCACACCCCTTGTAAATGATCTATACTTTGGTGACAGTAGGATTGGTGGTGGGAGATGAAGTGGCTATTGTGGTGGATGATGGATTGGAGGACGATGACTAAGAGGACCCCATTTCAAACCTAGGAAAATAATGTAAATGGGGAAATGATGCTTCTAGATCATGACAGTATTCAAATGGTTGTGGGTCAGCATAAATGGTGATCTCTTGTCCATTAGCTAGGAAATTTAGGTAGTGATGGTATGTGGAGGGAATGACTCGCATGGCATGGAGCCATGGGCGACCAAGGAGGAGATTATATGGTAAGTCCAAATCAAGGACATGACAGGTAATGTACTAAACTATAGGTCCAACCTAGACAGGAAGACTGATAATCCCTTCATAATTTCTTTCTGCATTATCATAAGCCTTGATCATAATGATTTGATTACTCAAATATGCTTGAGTATACCCTACCTATTTTATGAACTTCAAAGTGCATAGATTGAGGGCAGATCCATTATCTACCAAGACCCTTTTTATTTTATGATGAGCAACTAGGACTTCAATGTGTAAGGGACAACTATGATTAGAATCAATATTTGGCATGTCATTCTGGCTAAAGTGTAGCTAGTAAGATAAAGCTAGGTGTCATACTAAAGCTGGGAACCGTGTGGGATCAACGTTGTTAGGTATGTGAGTTTCTTGTAAAGCTCTGTTGAGTATTTCCTAATGCACAAGAGAAAACTTAAGAAGATCCAAGATTGAGATCTAAGAAGGGGTCTTTTCTAAGTGATCAAGAATGTTGTACTGATAGTTTACAAGATTTGGTTGTGCAGGTGTGGAGGCTGCAGGGACAGTAATGTGGGATCATTGGGTAGCAACAACACATTGGGAATATTTAGCTTTAACATGTATCATGGACACATGGGGTTCTACCTACTCAAAGTAATGGAAAATGCCATCATAATTGAGGGGTACATTCTTATAGCTTATGTTATTTGTGTTTTTGTCTTGGGGATTGTTGTTGGAGGTTCTTACACCTTGATTATGGTTAGGGAAGGCATTTTGATATATCTGCAATTGAGCGTTGGATGATGAAGCTTGACTGGTGTCAACTTTGATATCTCCTTGATTGATAAGATCTTGGACATAGCTTTTGAGACCTTGAAACTTATTCAAAGTATTCCCTTTAATCTAATGGAATTCACAATATTCATTATCCCTAAACCAGACTAGTTTAGGCTCAGATTCATCAAGTGTTTTGGTGACAGGATATGTTATCAGATAGTTGACCTGTAACAACTTATTGAAGATGACACTCAAGGGTTCTTCTAATTGAGTATACTGGCATTTAACATTCCCTTGATTGTTCTAGTTTGATGGTTGAGGAGGACGAGATGCCCCCTATGGCATGTATATGGCATTGGGTATAGATGGTTGTTTCCTTTGGGATGTATTGACCACTTGAACATGTTTAGTGTTGGTGACACCATCATTCATTGAATTTTTGTTCTTGTTCCAAAAGCATGACTTATTGCCAAATGGCCTTTCTTTGTCATGGTTGTGTATCTTGATGTTCCCTTTGGAAATAAGGGCATATTGAAGGATGGGTCCTTTTTCCACTATCTCAGCAAAAGTGGTGACACAGTGTAACCTAAAATTATGAGCCATGTCAGGATGCAAGTTCTCCACAAAGAGGGTGACCATGTCTTTCTCTTTGAGAGGGGTTTTCATTCAGCTTTCTAACATACACCACCTTTGGAGGTAACTGATAAATGTTTCACCTTCATGCTTCTTCTCCTTAAGAATGTTCAAGGTATCAATGTATTTTTCTAGATTGAAGGAGAAGTAAGAAATGAATTTTTCTAAAAGATCTGTGAAATTTTTGATAGACCCCCATTCTAGACCCATAAACCAATCCAAGGCATATCCCGTCAGGCTCCGTGGGAAGAAACTCAAGAGGGAATTATCATTGTGCATAACCTCTTGACATTGGGAGTAAAACTCTTGGTGGTGGGCTTTAGGATCTTTGTTTCCCTTATATTTGTCAAATTTTGGTATTTCGAAGTGTTTAGGAAAGTGGATCAATGAGATGGAGGGATCAAATGGATAGGTACATATGTCTTCAAATTTGAAAGATTGTTTTCCATTCTTGGCTTGCAGATATTTCAAAGTGGCTTTTATTTCCAATAGATCTACATTGGTTGGTGGCATGGGAGCCAAAGATGGGTTGGCTGGATATGGGTGGTAGGATGATAGAAGATCTTGCTAAGATATCATTTAGAGGTTGATATATTGGTTTTGATAATGAGATGATGAGGCCTCGTGTTAATGTGTCATGGGCTCTTGTTGTGTGGTTTAATATGGATTGGCCTGATGAGAGTATGTGGTCTACTATTGCAGAGCGTAAATAGATTGTTGCAGATTGGTTAGCTAAGGTTGTTGGTATTGTTATGACTTTTGAGAGGTCACATAGGGCAGTGGTTGTTGAAACTATTGTTGGTTGTGATAGAGATAATGTTGGGGGGTTGGCTGATGTGATGTTAGTTGTTGTGTGGGTCAAGATAGGCTATTGTGTTGTAGTTGAGCTTGTAGGTGAAAAATAGATGCAAGCAACAGGGATATGGTTAGAATGGGAGGTCAAGATGGATTACCTTCAGATTGGTGTGGTGGTTGTTGGGATTGAATCAAAGGATTATGTAGGGTTTGTTGTTGTAAAAGTGGTTGGGATGATGTAGAGGCATTCTACAAAGGAGGTTGTTGGGTACCAATGGTGATATTTGGTTGGGATGTACTTTGCGGTGGTAATTGGGAGGATATGTTAGATTGAGGAGGTTGTGGAAGCGGTGGTAGACTTGTGGCCCTAGGAGGTGGAGGTAAGGTGGTGAAAGAGTTTCCCCTAGTACTTACTAGAGGTTGATTTAAAAGGGGTGGTGCATTCAACATCAATGGTGGATGTTGTGGCACATTTTGTGGCATACTATAGGCAAAAGGATTATTGGGATTATACACTTGAGGGGCCCCCATAATTGAGATTGTGGTGTGTGGGGGATTGTTAACATGATAAAGGACATTATTGTCAAAGTTGGGTTGATACCAACCCTCTATAGGAAGTATATTGGGGATGTAGGAATCTCCTGGTACATTGTGCAAAGCTTGGCGTATGTTGGATGTGGAACTATTGTACTTAGATAGGTCAACACCTGCTAGGATTAGGACTCCTTTTTCAATTACGTGGGCCAAGATCACTTCCGTATGTTGTTCGAATAGGTGATCTATCATTTGTGCATTGGTGGGATTACTAAAGTGTTCCTCTAGTGTAAGTTCATGTTGATTAACCATACTCTCTTCACCATGTTGTGAGTTGTTCTAATTTTTGGTGTTGGAGTTTGATGAACTATCATTATGAGGGTCTTGGGGGATGTTCACTCCATTGTTAGGATCTTGAGAGACATTTGTACCATTAGTAGGATTTAGGGAGATGTTTGCACCGTTATTAGGATCTTAAAACATGCCCACTTGGGAATTTTGACCTTGTTGTTGTGCCATTTGCTTCTTGGCTTGTGACCTAGTTTGAACGGGCATGCAAATGAGCTATGGAAAAATTATAAGGATGTCCTTGATGAAAGATTTGATTGGATGAGGGGCATGGGTAGATTTAATTGGAATTTGATTGGATGATATTAGATTTGATTATACTGGATTTTGATTGGATGAGATTGTATTTTGATTGGATGAGATTGGATTTTGATTGGATGGAATCAAATTTTGATTGGAGGATGTCAGAATTTTGATTGGACAGGATTGTTTAGATAGATTGGATTGGATTTTTTGGATGAATTGGATAATTTTGATTTGGATTGGATGATGAATTAGGATTGGTCGATCAAAGAGATTATAAACCTAGTTTGGAAATCACCCTTGGTGACTTAATACATTGGTTGATCGAATAAAGGGGCTAATTGTGGCACCAAATCCACCTTAAGATAAAAATGGATTAATTTGGGTCAATGATGCTAACTTTCAACATGAATCTTCCTTAGGATAGAAGTGGATTTATTGGGTTGAAGGCAATGTAGGATGACGATCAAACTCAAATGCCTTGGCTAACTTAGGTAATAATTTCCAAAACAAGGTTTAAAGGATTTGTACATAAAGATGATAAAGGATGCAAACTAATGATATACTATAGGTTTTTGGATGATAGGGGTGGTATCAAAGTGATATTTTTGAAAAGTGCAAATGTTGAGGTCACAATAAATGATAAATTTTAGGCTCCAAAGTTTAACCTATGGTGAAGTGGTGGAATGGGTTCCCCAAAACGGTCAAACAGATACTTGGAACAGTTAAAAGGAGGTTTGGAATGGTTAAATGAAGGCTTGAAATGGTTAAATGAAGGTTTAGGATGATTAAATGAAGGATTAGGATGGTTAAATGGTCAAACAAAGACTTGGAGTGATCAAATAGAGTGGAATTGGCTATTCAGGGGGGCGTATTCGCCCCTCTGCAGTAAACTATAGGGGAAATTCATCCCACTCCAGTAAAACAAAGGGTTATTCACCATTCTACGAAAAAAAATGACTTGGTTTGGATGGAAATGGCTATGGAAAGGACTTGAAATGATAACAATGAGGTTGGCTTGTAAAAAATTTACTGGTTTCTCATGAGAAGATATTTTCAGCAAGCACAATCCTATGTCTAGTGTTAAGGGTATGGACAACAAAGGTCTTACTCTAGGATGCACATGGATTTTATGGATTCCTTGATATACTCTTGGTATGTGAGGCCCAGACCGTGAACACTAGCCCATCACAAGCGTGAGTCAGGAACCCTAGCGAGATACTAAAGGGCTCAGACCAACTTGTCATGTCTATCTAGGTATCAACCTAGCTTTGACACTCTACCAGAGACAACATGACTGGATTGGGGTATAGATTTGGCTCTCTCCCCTTTTTATACCCCATCGGTTCATGTGGTTGGGATCATCCATTGGGGTGATGAAATCCCCAAGCAAGTCCCTCTAAAAGGAAGGCACTAATCATTTCTAACTACTCCCTAGACTCACATGAAGTGCAAGGCAAAAGCGAAATCAGACTAGTTCCACCCTTGGGTGACACAAAAACAAGATAGGGACAACAAGAAACAATTTTACTTTCCCCTACATAAACTATGTGCCTAGATGAAAACATCAAGAAAGACTTAAAATTTGCACAAGTAGATGTCCCTGCAAGCAAGCGTTAGCTATTTTAACCACTGTTCTTCATCAATTACAAAATATGATGTAAAATGTTAGCAAGAAATGAAACTATTCTCACAAACAAGCAAGGTTAAGGGTTAAATCCTGAAAAGAACAAAAAATTGAGACAAAAACGAAACTAAAATGCCTGTTTTACCTTGCCGAATTTGTTGTTTAGGGCATATCCGCCCCTCTGCAGTAATTAGGAGGGTGTATTCACCCCTCTATAGTAAGATGTCAGAAACTGTGTTCAAATTAGGGGAAATCCACCCCACTACAATCACATGTTAGAAATAATTCTTAGGTTAGGAAAAATCTACCCCATTGAAATAAAATGTTAGAAACAGTTTTTCAGATTAGGGAAAATCCGCCCCGCAGTAGTAAAATGTCATAAACAATATTATAGATTAGGGAAAATCTTCCCTATTGCAATAAAATGTTAGAAAACATTATCAGGTTAGGGAGTATCTGTCCCTCTACAACAAACAAGTTAGAATTTTTTTTTTAAGGCGTATCAACCCCTTTGCAACAAACTTGTTAGAAATAAAACATAGATTAGGGCGTATCCACCCCTTTGCAGTAAACTAGTTAGAAACAGAGTATAGATTCTAGTGTATCTGCCCCTCTACAACAAACTAGTTAGAAAGAGAATATAAGTTAGGGTGTATCCGCCCCTTTGTAGAAAACTAGTTAGACATAGAGTATATGTTAGGGTAATATGCTTCTCTACAACAAACTAGTTAGAAAAAAAATATAGGTTAGGGCATATTAGCCCCTCCACAATAATTAGGAGGGTGTATTCGTACTTCTGCAGTAATTAGGAGGGTGTATTATCCCTTTTGCAATAACCAGGAGGGCGTATTCACACTTCTGTAGTAACCAAGATGGCGTATTCGCCCCTTTACGACCTGTTCATGTAGCCAACTTAACAACAACAAGCATAAAATAAAGGGACCTATTTGTGGGTCCCACTGGGTGTGCCAAAAATGTGATCCTAAATGTTTTATCTATCCTAAATATGCACAAAAAAACTATAGTGCAATGAGAGAAAAACACAAAGAGACACCTCAATATTAGCCTAAGAATTGATAACACAAAGAAATAATATATAATAAAGATTGTAAATAGATATACCTTTCTTTGCTGCAAATATTCCTTGGTTGGCCCTTGTGATTGTAATATTCTATGCTCCTTGAATGGCTATGGAGATGGCTAGATGAAAGCTTGACAATATGATTAGATGCAAGTGTTAATGGCTAGACTAAATGAATAAGGTAATGCTAGAAACTTGAGTAATCAAATTGGTAGCATAAGGGTGCAAATGGCTAAGTGTTGTAAAATGTAGTAGAAGAGGGGGTATTTATAGAGATATTTTAATTCTATAGATAATTCAATGGTTGAGATTGAGCCACCAAGATCAAGATGTAGGGCTATGGTGAGTTGATGACTCTCATGTCTTGAAATGTGGAATGTGAGATGGCCAAGGATAAGATGATGTGGAAGTGAGGTGGAAGGGAGGTACATGATGTGGAGCAAGGACAAGTACCTTGTAAGTACCTTGGGGGATGAGAAGATTTCCTCAAAAAGGAACTTCTTGTCCCAAAATGAGAGTGAAAATGACACTTGAGAAATTTTAGAATTCCTCAAAAAATCACCATGGGGAATGAGAAGGTTGTTGGAGAAATAAGTGCGAATTAAAAATTCATGTTTTTGAGAGAATCTAATGGATAAAAGGGGGTTTCAAGATGATGGGAATTTGTCACATGCGGGTGATGTGACAAGTCTAATATTCTATAAGTTTCATAGGGATAAGGTAAGCCTTGGAAGGATAAAATGTGAATTAAAAATTCACATGGGGAAGAGAGGGACCTAGGGTGAATAAATGTGAATTAAAATTTCACATGGGAAAGAGGATCAATGCCAAGAAAGGCAAATGAAAAGGTTGAACGAAAAAGGAAAGATAAATGTGGCTAATGATTTTGATTAAGGTTGTGCAAACATATGATTAGGGTAATTAATGAAAGATTAGAGACAAGTGGAAAATGTAGAAGGACATGACATTAATCTTAATTAAGTGGTGCACATCCTAATCCAGGATTAATTAGATTAATTTGGGTTAGAAGAAAGTTATGGAGAATACGACAAGGAGAGAGAAAGTGAGTAATTAAAAAATGAATTTAAATCCCAAGAAGTCACATGACTAAATTAAATAAAGTGATGTATTTATTTAATTTAGAGAGGAAAGAAGGTAGAAGTATTTAATTATTGAATTAAATACTTTAGGGACCTTAGGCAGACCATGAAATATTAAGTAAATGAGTGATTTAATTAATACCGACAAAGAGGATGAGGTATATGAGTTAAAGGGATGAATATGGATATGAATTTGACCATATGGAAGTGGCCAAATTTGGATGTCTATAATAGGATGTACTATCACAGCTACCATAGCATATGATGTAGTTAGCAGAGATCCTCAAGCTTTGATATCTGAGGATCAATTTGAGAATAAAGTATTTGGTTATGGATATAGTCCAAAGTTGCATACCATTGCAATTTGGTCTATGGAACATAATAATAGTAAAAATGAGGTTGTTAGGCCTATTGAAGAAGTTATTGGTTCACTAGTGGTCAAAAGAGCTACTGACATAACTCCAATCCAGGAAGTTGAGTTAATTGCACATGTTGCAATGCTTAATGTGGACACTTCACATATTTCTCAAAAAAAGTATGAATCCTTGGTTAATGAATATAATAAGGCCTTGAATGAACTAAATCAAATGAGAGCTACAATTTAGGATACTCAAAAAATAGGGACTCAACCTTCTTCTTCTTCTTCATTTGATATGTCTACACAAGATAGGGAAACTTTGGCCCTAAGAATTGATGATTTGAAGGAAAAGTTAACTATTGAGAAGGAAAATGTTAGGTGGGTGAAATTGGAGATAGTTAGGGTGGCTAATGACATTTTTGAGGATATGCTTAAGAATAGGGTGACCAAGTTGGTCCATAGGGCTAATGATGTGTGGGCCACGAATAAAAAGATTCATGAGGAAAATACAATGTATTTGCAAGTACATGAGGCCTTGAGGAGTGAATGGAATAATTGGATTGCTAGGGTAAGTGATTTGAAATAAATGATGCCAAAAATGAAGGAGGATCCTAAGGCACCCACAAATATTCCTAACATCCTTAAAACTATTGACTCAATAAATGAGGTAACTACTTTCCATGGAAAGTTGGGTATACAACTCCAAAGTAAGTTGAAAATATTCAAGGAGATGGATGATCATGGTATGCCTCAAGTATTGAATTCAAAATGTTAATTGCATTCATTTGACACCTGGAAGAAATATTTGGGAGGATTTCTTAAAGCAGCTATGATGCATTTGTCTATCACTGATTACTTCTTACTCAATTCAAACATTGATACAATGGTAGAAATTGAAACAAAAATGGATATATTTGTTAACGAAGCCATAATTTTAATTGATGCAGGGTACTCCCAGTATATTAATAAGGTGTAGGATTTATTGAATTTTAAGTGGCCCACTGAAGAAGAATGCACCATTTGGTTGGAGAGATAGATAGAGTGAATAAGGAAAATAACAGAGAGGAGAAGAATAATACATAGCTTGAGTATAGTATAGATTAGGATTTTGATATAACATGGTAAAATATTATTCTCTCCTTAAAATCAAGTGATTAGCATGTGATGCTAATGTGGATTAACACATTTTGACCCTTTTTTTGCTTTCTTTTCCTTGCTTCATAAGTTTTATTGTTTTTATTTTCTTACACTTGGAATTTTGAGCACATGGAGAATATCTTGTAATTGCTATAACAAACTAATGATGTCTTTTAAGGTGGGACCTATTTTCCATGAAGAGTTGAGGATCATTTTTCCTAATGTTTATTTGCTCTACCTGAAGACTCAAGTGTAACTAAGAAGGAAATATTGTTGCAAGCAGTCCTATGGGATCATGACATGTGTGCTATCTGGTCTGAGGCTTGTTTCCCCCCTCATCTATATAAGAAGGACGTCAAGACCAGAATCATGAAAGTAAATAATTTTTTTTTAATTTGATACTATTATTTTTTTCAAGACAATACGAAGCAAGTTTTAGAGTCTTTGTTTTAAGTTTCTTCTGGAGTTCATCCTTATGCATGTAAAATTGATAATGATATAACATTTATAATATAGAGTAATATCAGTCTCATGGTTATTCTTTCTCCCTGTATGTGTGTTATGAGTTATGATTGAAAGTAATCAAGGATTTCTTTCATTTGTCTTTGTCATTATTTGATGGATGTTTAGTTTCATGTTTTCTTATTCATTCAATGAATTGATGTAAATTCTTATATGAGATTGATAACTTATAAGTAATATGTGCTAGGATATTTGAAAGAAGTGATAATCTTGAACGTCAGAGAGGAATTTTGTAATGCAAGATTTCTTGGGGTTATATGTGCTATTATCTGAATTATTATTAGGTTATGTAAAAAGGTATTGACTTCATGCTTGAGATAATGACACTAGTTCATGCAAGGTATTAGTGTTACATGTACAGTGTTGGTTCATTAACCACTCAACATTCTAACCATAAAATCTTAAGGGAATACTATTTTTAGTTGTTTCTGTGTCTACTCTCTCATATCCGATATATATAACATTGACATAATAAGCTGCCAACTTATTTAATGTTACTATTAAGTGGTATCATGAGAGATATATGTTATTGAAAATGTATTTGATTGTAATTGTGAGAGGTCTTTAGGTATACATTGTGGGGTCACCCTCTCAGGTTTCATAGAGCCCAAGGAGTAGGAATAGAAGTTTAGCAATCTCTATTCATTCATTGGCCAATCACTTTAGAATTATTGATAATTGGAAATGGAAAAATCCATAGGTATTTTTGGAGATTAGTTTGGCTCTTAAAAAATAACCAATGGATTGGTGACTTCATTGGGGACTAGCTATGTCCAAAGTCCTTACATTTAGATTAGGTACATTTAGATTTAGTTGTTCATTGTGAATATTCCTTACTGTTTAAGGAATAAGTTAGTTTTTAAGTCTGTTGCATTTGTCCCATCATACTAGGTATTATGCATCAGGTGTTATTCCATTCTGCCACTTTCTGTAAGGTAATGTTTATAGTCTTTTCTAGGATAGCAAATACAAAATCAAAGTGCAATCACTTTTTGTTTCCTACTGTTTTGGGTGGCGAATCTGAGTTCTCTAGTACCAATGTGAAGATTAGTTCTCAAAAGGAAAATAATAGGAAATATTTTGTAGTAATTTACATTATGAGGAATACTAGAAGTTATTTGGAGAAGCATCCTGAACAAAAGGAAAAATATGAACCTACAAAGGAAAAGCAACCTGAATGGGTCAGGAAACATTCTGAATCAAGTAAGTTTGTTGATTCCCATCCTGATGTATCTCCTACTTTTCATGTTGATATAAGTAGTACTAGTGTCCATGAAGAAAGACATAATGTTCAAGATTCTAACATACACTAGAGAAGTTTTCTAGTAGAAGAAGTTTTTGATAGTGAGTTAAATATTTCAAGAGAGGAGGATAGGTGGGAGTTTTGGAAAAAGAATAAGTTCTTTGAATCCTCAACCCCTGGAATTGGTTATATTTTCAATGGAAATAATTTTAATCCATGAGGTAAATCCCTTGATGAGCTAGTCCACTTTTTTCTTGAGGAAGACCCTGTCGACCAACCTTACTTTACTCCTGCCCCGAGTGAACATGTGGATATTCAGGAAAATTAGGAAGTTATAGATAATGACATGAAAGCCATTGAAAAGGAGGAGGTAAGATTCCAAGAAAAAGAAGAAAAGAGAAAGAAAGAGTTGAAAGAGAAGGAGGATAGGATTAGAGCCAAGAAACTTGAGAGAGATGCTAGAAGGAAAAATTTGGAAAAAATGACAAAAGAGGCTACACGTAGAGCCTCTGAGGAAAATCTTTCTAAAATAACTTATGATATTCCTAGAGAAATAGTCTCGATGGGAACTTCAACTACTGTTACTTATATAACATTTGTCTCAACCACTAGAGCCTCATATTCTCCTATTATTACTAAGAAAACAACATTTGTAGATCATGGAAAGAGATCTATTGACCAACCCAAGAAAACTACATTCAAAACCAATAATAAAACCAATACTTCATTTACTGAAATCCCCACAAATAAAGCCAAAGTTGATCCGACCCCATTTGATGCATCTCAAGATCTTGAGATATTAAGGTTGTAGTTGGAAAGTGAAAAGCTAAGAGAAGATTTGAAGAAAGCTGAAATAATAGCTTATAATGCAGAAATGGCATGGAAAATTTCATTCCTTCAAATTTCCAACCATATTCTTGAGGCTTCGAGATCTAGAAACACTGATAGTGAGTTGCAAAAGAGGAAATTTGATGGAAAAACTCATAGCGGAAGTGGTGTTGGAGAAGGAGGAGGTGGTGGTAGAGGAAAGAACAAGAATGACAAGTCTTATTTTGAAGATGATGAGGGAGGTAAGAAAGGAGGAGGTGATGGTGAAAGTGGAAAGGAAAAGGATGGTAGCCACTTTGATAGCAAGAAAGATGATGAACATAGAGATGATCATAGGGATAGACATAATAGGAGGCCACTCCAAGTAGATAGATACCAACAGTTGTGTTTCATTGGAATACTTGGCTACCCTTACCCATTTCCTAAATATTTTAGGCTTTATCTAGTCAAATTCTATAGAAATTGTGCTCTAAGTGGTGAAGACCACCTCAAATCATTTTCTAATGCTATGGATGATTTTGAGGTGGAAGCATAAGATGCCATGATGAATTTATTCATGTAGTCTCTTGTTGAGGATGCAAGAGAGTGGTACAGGAGTTTACCTGCTAAGAGCATTGGCTCTTGAGAGGAGTTCAAAAGGGTTTTTAGAGAACAATATGGTGACAAGACTAATTCAAGTTTTTTGTTGAATCAATTCAATAATGTTATAAAAGGATCTAATGAATTTGTTGTTGAGTTTAATACAAGGTTCAAAAAGGCTGGAAAAATGTCGCCTCCTCATCTACAATTAAATGATCATGTATGTTTGGTAAATTAATGCAATGCTTTTGATACAAAAATGAGTTATTGTTTGCTAGATAAGCATCCTCAATCTTAAAGAGAAGTTTTTAAGGGTGTGTGCAAGGTCATCATGGAAAAAATAGGCTCTTAAGTGAATTTTTTTATAGAAAAATTAGAGTTAGGAAACTTGACATAAAAAATTGAATAAGTTATCTATATTATTTCAA
Source organism: Sequoia sempervirens (assembly GCA_007258455.2). Classification (NCBI taxonomy): domain Eukaryota; kingdom Viridiplantae; phylum Streptophyta; class Pinopsida; order Cupressales; family Cupressaceae; genus Sequoia; species Sequoia sempervirens. Next base: position 1,019,559,843 of record VDFB02281492.1, on the reverse strand, counting down.
AAGTATGTAACAATAGAATTTGTCAAAAATTGAATGTAGTTTCTAAACTACTAGGTTTATTTAACAAAGTAAAATCTATTTGGTGAAAATTTGAAACTTCAATGCAGTAGTACTTAAGTTTTAGGGAAAAAATAAGAAGTAGGAGTCTATCTGACCACTCTAACCACAATAAAATGATAAAAATAATTATAATATTTTATATATAAGTAGAGGACTCATGTCCTGATGTGATGCATATTTTTTTGTAAGTAAATAATTAATTATGAATCTTTTATTACAAATTTTTAAAAATATAAAAACTCATATGTCTGACCATCTTAACTTGGTCAAAACTTCATGAAATTCAATTCTTTCTTTTTTTAATCCTATAGTATGCAAAACATAGAATGTGACACATATTTCAGACTAAAAAAAATTTGATACCATTTGAAAGCTATAGATGTTTTTAAATCAGCCTATCAGTCAGGACTTTAATAATAATTCAAATAGAAAATGAATAATAATTATTTATTAACTTCAAGGTAAAGCATAATTTATATTGGTGGAAAGCTGAGAATATCCTTTAAAAACCCTTTTCATTTCATCAATTTTGGGTAAAAACAAAGTCGCCAGCCACATACCCTACACATACCCATCATATCGCCACTTTTTGGATCATCATGATCCTGCACATACCCTTAAGATAGAAAAACATATCAACAAAACAATTGGTAAAGTTGGTAAAAGAGATGATCCAAAACTTTTCAAAAGTTCAAAAAGGGAAGAAAAGAGTTCAGGCACTAAAGGGGGAACAATTGAGGACAAGCTTGATAGCTTCATGAAAACTATCAATGATAAAATTGAAAGGCAAGAGAAGGCCCAACCAAAAAATTACCAAAGGAATGAAAGAACCCTTAGGGTGAAAGACCACCCTTACAATACCAATTGGTATAATGGGAAGCCTATCTCAAATAATTAGAGAAATTCCCAAAAAAAAATTCCTCCAGACCCTCTACAAAAGAATTCAAGAAATTTTGTTGAGGATACTCTTTGGTGTATGATTTGCTAAATGTCACATTCATCACAATAGTGTGTAGTAGCATAGATGGTGGAAGTAGAAGATAACATACCTGAGGATTGTGATAAACATGATCAAGAGGAGGATGATGTACTTATGGTCATGAGTGATTCTGATATTGCCTACATTGAATGCTCTTCTAATGAAGATTCTTATGAAGTAGATGTCGACAATCAAAGGAAAATTGTTAATGCATATCATCAGCAAGTTATTTTTGATGAGGATGACACTAGTGATGTTGAGGCTTACAATTTGGAGGTTATTGAAGATGGTGTCTCATTAAGAATACTTTCTATGGAAGAAATTGCAAAATACACTATGGTCTTAGCTGCTCAAGCTAGGAGTTCTTATCACTTAAGGAATAGAACTATTGGAGGTGAACAAGGTAATCATGTTGGCTTGTTCATGAAGGAGCATAATGCTAAAAGGAAAGGACTTGAACTTGATGAAAAAATAGAAGTTGTCAAAGATAGAGAAGGCAAGCGAGATAAAATTTGGGCTAAGAGAATAGGCAACTCAAAAGCTACTCTTGGACAAAATTTTTTTGCTGAAAAATCAAAGAAAGAGAAGCAAGTTCTTGAAGCCATAATGAAGGATGATAAACATAAAGCTAAAGTAACCAGAAATCAACAGAGAGATAATATCAATGAACAAGGTATGCATTCAACTGAATTTCCCAAGTATACTCTTGTTGACATGTTTCAGTTAATTAGCCAAGTTAAATTGTCTATACCTTTTCTTGAATTGATGAGGATAGAGGAACATAAAAAAAGGAAATGGATCTTATCATCGATTCTACTATAGCCAATAATGATTTAGTGGAACCCACTCATTTTAAACTAAGTGAAAATGACAAGAAAGGTAAGGAAGTTGAAAGAGTAATTGTTGAGATTTCCCACATTTTTCTTGGAAATTCTATGAACACTTGTCTAGATAAGATAGATCCATATTTTATTACCTTGATAATTGGAGGAAATTTCATAAAGAATTGTATTATTAGCTTTGGAACATCAAACAATATCATGGTAGTTAAAATCATGTATGCATTACGGTTAAAACTTGATAGCACTCATGGTAAGTGTTATGCCATGGATGATAGAGAGGTCACTGTGGTAGGTGTGATAAATGAACTTCCATATAGATTAGTAGATTTCCTTGATAAAGAGTTTAAAATGAGTGTGGTAGTGGTTGATATCCCACCTAATTATGGAATTTTTTTATCATGAAAATGGAATGCATCTATGGGAGGCAATATGCAGTGTGACATGTCTTATGCCACATTTCCCATTGATGGTAGGAATATCCATGTAATGAGAGAATCTAGGGTCCCACATGTGTTGGAACACTTCCTTGAAGATGAAAATTATTTTCATAGATACCGACATTGGTGGGTTCAAGGTAGAATAAACACCAAGAGAGATTGAAAGATGTCCTAAACCTATAGAAAATGAAGTTTCAAGAATGTATGATAAAGAAGGACTATGGAAAATGTAATCTGATGGTGTAAGCTCTAAAGAAGGATCTGGTGCAGGGATTTTATTAGTATCACCTACTGGAAATACTTAAAATTTCTCTTTTACACTATCTTTTGTTTGTACAAATAACGTAACAGAATATGAAGCCTTGTTATTAGGATTGAGACTTGCTAAAAAAAATGGAATAAAAAAGATAATGGTAATTGGTGACTTTGAGCTTGTAATATCCCAAGTAAGAGCTAAGTAAGCTTGCAAAAATAATAGATTGATGCAATACTAGAATGTTGTCTGGGATTCCATTGAACAGTTTGATTCTTTTGGAATTGACTGGATGGAGAGAGGACATCATATAGTGGTTGATCCACTAGCTAGTATTGCATTGAGACCTGATGATATAACGTTCAGAGGAATTTCAAAGGTTGAGATACAAATAAGGCCCTCTATCCCTGGCAATGTATACAATTGGTAAATTTTTAATGATGATGAGGATATCCTTAGTTTCCTAAATTGTGTTGATAAATATGAAGGTTGGGAGATTGATTTTAATGGATTTGTAGAAAATACTAATGGACAAGACATAGTGTTTGGAAGAGAGGTCATCCAATTAAAAACAAACAAAATCCCCAAAGGCCTTGTAGCTCTTGAAAGGGTCTTTGATAGTCAAGATACCAGTAAGGAAACAACAATTACTGTTCACCTAGAGGACCTAGAAGAAGTGAATTTGGGAACTAAAAATTCCCCAAAGAAGGTCTATATAGGAAAGAGGATGAAGCGAAAGGTAAAGGAAATGCTAGTTGCCTTAGAAAATATAGGAATTTCTTTTCTTGGCCATACGATGACTTGAAATCTTACAAGGAGGAACTATTTCAGCATGAAATTCCTTTAAAAGAGGATGCAAAACACTTTAGGTAGAATCCAATACCAATTAATCCTACTTTAGCTCCCAAGATGCAAGAGGAGTTGACAAAGTTGAGGGAGGCTGGTATTATAAAACCCATTAGACATTCTTCATGGGTATCAAATCTGGTCCAAGTGAGGAAAAAGAACAGTGACATAAGATTGTGTGTTAATTTTAGGAACTTGAATGTATCCTCACTAAAGGAAAATTATGCCTTACCAAACATGGAGGCCATGTTGCAAAAGGTAACTAGTGGTGAGCTATTTTCATTGATACATAGTTTCTCAGGATACAATCAAGTAAAAGTGAACGAGTCTGAGCAGTACAGGGTTGCAATTACTAGTCCTTGGGGTACCTATGTATATGTTAAGATTTCCTTTGGCTTAACAAATGTTGGTGCCACGTTTTAAAGAGCTATGGATGTATCTTCTCATATTTTATTGATTTATTTACGGTTGTATATCAAGATGACTGGACCACTTATTCTAAGAAAGAAGATGATCATTGCATGCATTTAGAGAAATTTTTTGTCAGGTCACTGAAATATGGAATATCTTTGAATCCAAAGAAATATTCATTTGGGGTCATCAAGGGAAAACTACTAGGCCATATTGTGTCCAAGGAAGGAGTAAGGATAGACCCTGGAAGAGTAGCAACTATTGAAAATATTCCCAAGCCAAAAAATGTCAAGGGTATCCAATTATTTTTTGGGAAGAATAAATTTTTTGAGAAGATTTGTAACCAATTTTGCACAAATTACAAGACCTATTTCCAAAATGCTGAATAAGGGTGAAAAGGTACTTTGGAGTGAAGAGCCTAGTCAAGATTTCAAGAAGATAAAAAAAATCTATTAAAGAGGCTCCATTTTTGAAGTCTCCCGACTTCTCTAAACCAATGCACATTTCTCTTTTGCTTCTTTTCATACTATTGTTGTTGTTTTACTATAGAAAAATGAGCAAGATTTTGAAGATCCAATTGCATTCTTTGGAAAATATTTACAAGCTGCAGAATTGAAATATGACACTATTGAGAAACAAGCATATGCTTTGGTAAAGGCTATAAAGAATTTCATAACTTACTTACAAGGGGCTACAGTTATAGCTTTTGTACCAAGTGCAGTTGTGAAGGAAATTTTTACTCAGCAGGAGACAAAATGCAGAAGGTGTAGATGGATCAACAAGATCCAGGAATTTAACATTGAATTTTAGATTACCAAATTAGTAAGAGGAAAGGGCCTAGAAAAGTTAATGGTAGAGGAAAATTTGGAAGCAACTCAAGTTAATTAGGCTGAAATATTTGATGTTGCACCTCTCTGTGATATGCAAACATGTGGATGGTATAGAATAATTATCTAGTATTTTCAAACTTTGCATGTCCTACTAATATGGCTGACAATGAAAAAGGAACATTGAAATTGCATGCTATCAAATATGTGATTATTGACAATGAGCTATGGTGGAGAAGCTTGGACAAAGTACTTCTAAAGTGCGTAGATGGAAAAAAAGCATTGGAACTTCTATAGGAAATGCATAATGGGGTATGTGGTGGTCATTACATGGCAAAGACTACTTCACACAATATTTTAAGAGTTGGATTCTAGTGGCCCACTATTTTTAAAGATGCTCACAAATTTGTTAAAAATTGTGATGCCTGCCAACGATTCTCAAGAAAATTGAAATTTTAAGGAAATTTACCACTCAGACCTATGACGGTTGAAGCCCCTTTCCAACAATGGGGAATTGATTTCATTAGGGAGATGCCAGAAAAATCTAGTGGATGTCACTCATGGATTCTTGCTGCGACTAATTATTTTACAAAATGGGTGGAAGCAATACCTACAAAGAAGGAAACAAGCAAGGTGGTAGTTTATTTTCTAATAAATAATATTCTTATCAGATTTGGAGTCCCTCTGAGAATTATCTGACAATGCTATGTGTTTTAGGTCAGATGAATTTAAGGACTTTTGTGAAAGAAATGGCATAAAAGTTTCTTATTCTTCACCTTACCATACTCAAGGAAATGGTCAAGATGAGTCTAGTAATAAGAGCTTGATGAAGATAATCAAGAGAATTATGGAGAACAAAAAAGCCTAATATTCAAAATTAAAATTGGTACTCTGAGTAGATAGAGTGATTTTGAAAAAGGCTACTAGTTATTCACCATTTGGCTTAGTATATGGTCTAGAGGAAAGATTTCCACAAAATAACCTACTCAAAATGTACAAGTTTGTGTAGGAATATGATGAAGAAATCTGTGATGATAAGCAACACAGGATAAATAATTTGAGGCAGTTGGATGGGTCTAGGAGGGAAGCTAAAGCTAAAAACTTGAAGATGCAATTACAATGGGTTAAGCACTTATATGATAGAAAAGCTTCTCCCAAGAAGTTTTAAGTTAATAGCATGGTGTTAGCATAGAATGTAAGAGCTTAGGTTAAGGGAAAACATGGAAAATTTGAAGCATTATGGATTGGCCCTTATTTGATAGTCAACACTCACATATAAGATTGATATTTTCTTTAGAGCCTGACAGGTGAACTTTTTGAACTGCCAGTAAATGGACAGTTCTTAAAGCCATACTTCTCCTGAGTATGTAATCTTACATGTATGCTCTATTTTGTATATTATGTATATAGGTTTGTTTTCTTTTTGTTTTGTTTTGGGTCTTGCTACCTTGTCTGGGTAGTTCCCCAGTTTGGGTCCTTTGGTTTTAATCCAAATTTTCATCTACTTCAACCTGAGATTCTTGAGATCTCTAAATGCCTACAAGAGGCATACATCCCCAGTTAGATCCACAAATGGAACCTTAATTCTCATGTCCCATCTTAAACCCTTGTTGCATTTAGGAAGGTTTTAGAATTTTTTTCCTTGAAATCGCTTCAAAATTTTGTTTTGTTGTTGACTTCCTATTTCCCATTGTGGCTGACTATTTTGAAATTTTTTATCAGGCAACTAGTTCCCTCATCATGGTCCAAAAAAACTTTGTTATAATGATTTTGGGTTTCTTAAGTCTTTTTCTATCTATCGTATCATCCTAGGAAGTCCCGTCCATTAAACAAACCTATGAGCATGTGCCTAAAATTTTTCACTTAAGTTCAATCGACCTTAGGCCCTTATCACTGATTGTTAATAACTTTTGAAATATATATTTTAAATCAGCGATGAGCGATGAGGTGATATCTCTTTGATATCACTCATCATGACTTGTTCCTTGAACTTATGATTGCAAATAACGATGAGGGAGGTTCTTAGGGGATCACTTGTTGCTAATGATTTTTGAGTTCTTAAGGTTGTAATAGTGATAAGTAATGACCTCTCAATTTATGATCATAGTTTCATCGCTAATTTCCAATATGTTATGAAGAGATTGTTTTAAATTAGTGATCAATGAGAAGATGAGTTTCCAATTGCATTGCATCTCGTAGATTTGTTTTGAGCACTAAGAGGAGGATTAGAAATGAATGATATGGTCCATTTTAAGGAGTTTTCTCTCGCTAACTTGATTACATCCTATTTTTTGTTTTGATTTTCTTACACTTGGAATTTTGAACACATGGAAAATATCGTGTAACTGTTGTAAAAAAATAATGATGTCTTTTAAGGTGGGACCTATTTTCCACAAAGAGTTGAGGATAATTTCACCTCATGTTTATTTTTCTCCACTTGAAGACTCAAGCATAAATGAGAAGGAAATATTGTTGCAAGTGGTCCTATGGGATCATTACATTTGTGATATATGGTCTAAGGCTTGTTTGCTCCTTCATCTCTATAAGAAAGAATTCAAGACCAGAAGCACGGAAGTAAAGAATTTTTTTTTTATTTGATACTGTTAGTTTTGTCAAGAAAATACAAAGAAATTTTTAGAGTCTTTGTTTTAAGTTTCTTCTGGAGTTAATACTTATGCATGTAAGACTGATAATGATATAGCATTTATAATATAGAGTAATATCAGTTTCATGGTTATTCTTTCTCCTTGTATGTGTTATGAGTTATGATTGAAAATAATCAAGGATTTCTTTCATTTGTCTCTGTCATTATTTGATGGATGTTCAGTTTCATGTTTTCTTATTGATTCAATGAATTGATGTAAATGCTTATATGAGATTGATAACTTATAAGTAATATGTGTTAGGATATTTGTAAGAAGTGATAATCCTAAATATCACAAAGGAATGTGGTAATGCAAGATTTATTGGGGTTATATGTTCTATTATTTGAATTGTTATCAGGTTATGTCAAAAGGTATTGACTTTGTGCTTGGGATAAAGACACTGGTTCATGCAGGGAATTAGTGTTACACTTACAGTGTTGGTTCATTAAATACTCAATCTTTTAACCATAAAATCTTAGGGGAATACTATTGTTATTTGTTTTTGTGTCTACTCTCTCATATTCGATATATATAACATTTACATAATAAGTTGCCAACTTATTTAATGTTACTACTAAGTGGTATCATGAGAGATATCTTTTATGGACAATGTATTTTTTTGTAATTGTGAGAGGTCCTTAGGTATACATTGTGGGATCACCCTCTCAGGTTTCACAAAGCCCAAAGAGTAGGAATAGAATTTTAGCAATCTCTATTCATTCGTTGGCCAATCCCTTTAGAATTATTGATGATTAGAAATGGAAAAATCCATAGGTATTTTTGGAGATCAGTTTGGTTCTTAAAAAATAACCAACCCCCATATGCAATCCTAAGATAACACATAAGGTATCCATGGATTTGGGGTCAACATTTATCATTACTACAGTGATATAATTGTATAACATTGAATTTGAACCCCCTTGAAAATTACACTTTTATATCCTTCACCTTAGAAAAATCAAATCAAACCACAATATTCCACATCACCCATCTGAACACCATCCACTTGGCACTTGTTTTTACTGTTGGTGGGGGAATTTCTATCAGGGATGCACATGCTGTGCATGATCATCTATGCGGTGCACTCCCGTCCTAACAAGATTCTTTCCTTTGGAATCTACAAAGGCATTACGTTCTCCATTTGTGATGAAATGTAACACACTTGCACCTTCTTGCTAACCTTTGAACAACTCTTTTCCTCCTAATTGGCCTTAAAATGTCCATCTTTTAGATTCTTTGCATCCACTACACACTCATTTGATCTTGCTTCACATTCTTGGCATCCTTACTCCATATTATTGCAACTTCAAGTTACTAGCTACATTATCAACTCTTTCAACAATCACAACATTCTACACATCTACCAGAAAAGCTACAACTTGACCAGTGTCTTGCATTACTAATTTTGATGTTGCTACAACCACATCAAATTTTCCATAGTTGTAGACTTGCATTCCTCTCTCATTGTCCTTGAGCATATTTGGTCGAAGGTGGTATCATTTACTTTATACTACATTGTTGAATTTGAGTAGAATAGTGTTTCTTGTAGTGTTTGATTTGTTTCCTTTCCAACATTGTTTCTTTATTGCATTTCTACTGCTTTATCTCTCTGGCTATTCATGGAGGTGGAAATACCAAAACAAGGGTTTAACTACAAAATCCCTCGAAATAGACCCAACATTTTTCCCTTCTTTATTGTGCATGTACATGTACTCCTTCATGTGGAGCTTGCTAGAAAACTAGACTTATCGTAAGTTAAATCTTGACCACCTTTGTTCTTGTCACTTCTATATCATCTCTCTTTTTATTTTGGTTATTCTTTCATTTATCATTTTAGTCATCACTTTAAACCTCAACTATTAACCTATCAGTAGGTTTCTTGCACTTTTGACTGTTCTCTTCCACTATTTGTCTATATAGACACCAACACAGTTGTGAGATCCCAATGCGCCACACTATTGTCCTTGTTATACATTGTAATCCTCTAGCAGAGAGTTGTTTGAGGTGCAATATGGGTTCTAGGAACCTTCTCATTTAGCCATATTAAATCTCATAGATTAGAAGAGTGATAGAAGAATTGAGAGTTCTCTTAATTCTCTATCCCTAGCATCAAACTCTTGTTCAACTTGAGGTAGATTTGGGAAGCCTTCCACTCTTAGCTCTTTGTGACTAAGATCCTTGGTATGGTTGGTCCCCCTCTACATTTTGGTTAACCCAACATGAACCATTTTAGTTCTATTTGGTAGTGTTGAAATCTACCCTTTCCTCACATTTTAGGAGTGTTGTGCGTGTATGTGTTGCAAGACGCCTAGCCTTGCAACCCAACCTATGACCCCTAGTGGCATAGCTAAAAGGTCCCCTAAGCATTACAGAACGAAACATTGAGTGGGTCACCTTTTAATTATGAAACCCTTGGGGGCTCCTACAAAAAAATTTCTATTGTATGTAGAGGTGGCTTCCTTTTTACATCTACCCATCCCATTTGTGAAACTTGTGAGTGGATCTCCTGCCATAAAATTTAGCTCACAAGATTTTTCAATGAACTCTAACAAAGAACCATCTCCCTTATACATCTCCACAAAAATCAATGGTAATATTGTAATTGGTGTTATCATTGACCCTACATGTTGGGTGAATGTCATTATAGAGGAGATTATGCTAATTAATTTCTTACTCAAAGATGGATATGATGAATCTAGGAGCACTATTCACACACCTAATGATATTTTTGTTCCTCCCATCAGCTACATCACCTTGTTTGTCCTAGTTGGGCTTAAATATGTAAATGCACTCTTTCAAATCATCCCAAGGTCTGAAATATTTAGAGTAAAAATAGGCATCCCATGGTTGGTTTCTATGAATGTAGTTCTCTCGATAGTCCATAAGTGCTTAAATTTTTTTCGTGAGGGTTCGGTGCATGCATTCCATGGCACTGGTCACAAACCATCGATTATGTGTGGGGGCTACTCACTAGATCACTTTTGGCTTGCCCCTTTTGGTCTACTTCCTTCTACGACAAAACTCTTGTACCAAACTTATGTAAAGTATAAGAGTGGGCATAACACCTAAGGTGAGATACCCTCCTTCCTATGCCATTTTGCATAGAGCTTGCATAAAGGTAGAACATGAGGCCACCTTGGCTCAAGAAAGGGAAGAAGAGAAGTATGCTTAGGGATCTTCTTCTACTTTTTTTGTCCCACTTGTCGCTTCATCTCGCCTTTCTATGAAACCATCATCTTTTGCTCCTAGGCGCTTGCTAGAGAGTCTTATGGTGCCCACTTGGAAAAATCCCAAGCGTCCAATATTCAAAATTCTTGTCTTACCCACGGTGCCTCGACCCATTATCTATGGTAAGGGGAAGGGTCCCCATTGAGCATCCTCTATGTCTTAGCCTCCACGGCTTCCTACTACTCTTGCCTCTAGGTATGTGCAGGATCAACATGGAAAAAACAAGCCCTTAAGTGGCAAAAAAAAAAGAAAAAATCAGAGTTAGGAAACTTGAAGTAAAAATTTGAATAAGTTATCCATATTATTTCAAAAATATGTAAGTATAGAATCTATAGAAAATTGAATGTAGTTTCTAAACTACTAGTTTTATTTAAAATAAAAAATCTATTTGGTGAAAATTTGAAATTTCAATGTAGTAGTACTTAAATTTCAAGGAAAAATAAGAAGTGGGTGTTTGTATGACCACCCTAACCATAATAAAATGAAAATGTTTTTTATAATATTTTAGATATAAGTAGAGGACTCATGTCTCGATGTGATGCATATTTTTTTGTAATTTTTTTCCAAGTAAATAATTAATTATGAATTTTTTATTACAAATTTTAAAAAATATAAAAAAATTGTATGTATGACCACCTTAACTTGGCCAAAACTTCATCAAATTCAATTTTATTTTAATCCTATAGGATGAGAAGAATATAATTTGATGGATGTTTCAGATTCAAAAAATGTGATACTATTTGAAAGCTATAGATGTTTATCAATTAGCCTATCAATCAGGACTTTAGTCATAATTCAAATAGAAAATGAATAATAATTATTTATTAAATTAAAATTAAAGCATAATTTATATTGGTGGAAAGATAAGAATCTCCTTTAAAAACCCTTTTTGTTTCATCAATTTTTGGTAAAAAAAGAAAGTTGTCAGCAACATACCCTACACACTAATCATATCACTGCTTTTTGGCCCATCATGATCTTGCACATACCCCTCTAAGGAAATGAATGGTAATAGGCCCACCATTGAGGTGTTGGATTCTACTCCATTTGCTATTGTTCCATCATCCTCTCAATCTCTTCCTTTAGTTCCCATCCAAGAGTCCCTCCCCCCACTAGAAATGGTTGTGATGGATACTCCAACAGTCAAACAAGAGTCTCTTCTCTCTTCTTAGTCTATGGCCTCTAGCTCATAGAGTCATAGAAACCTCCTTGCATGTGAGCACAAGTGTCAGAGAAAAGATATGGCCACTGAGTAGGCCTCCTTGTAGAATAAGGAAGAGGAGCTAGTAGCTCCTACTTCAACATCTTTTGTTCTGCCCTCCTCTTTTTTCCTCTCTGCTTTAGTTCCTTCAGTCTTAGTTTTGCTTCCGACTCCCACCATGAGCATGAACTATCCTCACTAGAAGAGGGTGTAGGTATTCATTTCCCCTTTGGTTGAGCCTCTCCTTCTCATGTCCCTTCCAGACATCTCACCATTTTCAAAACCTATGGACATGTTGAATACCTTAGTGGTGTATGCCATAGTTTTCTCCTCTTCCTCTATGCCCTTCACTTCATCTGTAGGTATTTCACATCCCCAGATAAATCAAAAGATTGAAGATGACCCCAGTAGAAATTGGGATCAGAAGAAGGGTTCACCTTCTTCTGAGGGTGGTTCTACATTGTCACGTGTCCTCCTTGTGACAAAGGAAGCCTCAACATCCTTAGAGTTTGTCACTGCTCTTGAATCTTTTGGTGAAGCTAGCAGTGGATCTCGGGCATTGCCTATCTCATTTGCTAATTTCATGCATGGAACTCCTGTGAAGTGCATGTTTAACTCTGTGGACAAGTTCTTGGCCCTATCAGTGATTTTTGTGAGATCGCTAACATTCACCCCGTACGAACTGAGTGGAGAAGACCTCGAGAGGCCTTCTTCCTTGGCTCTTGTTTCAAAAGGGTTAGAGTGAACCCCCTTGATATTCTTCCCTTCCAAGATTGTCGACCCTCCCCTTACTATGATGTAGAATGGGATAACGATGACATCTTGGTTGATGATGACTAGCGGGGTGCCTCTCCATTATCTATAGATTGGATTGTGTGTGTATATTGGGTTCCCTCGTGCTCGCATTATGTGTTCTTGGATGACCCTTGTCACACTCGTAGGTGATTGGATACATGACCTTTTTTTTCATAAAACATCTTCTATTTGTCACATCATTATTCTCTTTATCTTGTATTGATTTTCGACACATGGTGATGATGAAAAGTGTTGGGGGAATTTAGGGCTCCCTTCCATGTTGACCCAATTTTTTATTTATTTTTCATGTTCCTTCTTCACATGGTCTGATAGAGTAGGGGGTTGATGAAAATTCATATATATATATTATTAAACTTATTTATCTAGATTTATGAGAAGCTCTGACCATGAAATATTAAATCACCCTTGTCTCTTGTTCATTATGTTATTGTCTCTTCTTTCTTTGCATCTATATCTACTTCTTATTCTATGATGTGGTGCACATGAGTTATCCCTCACATGTGTGACAACATTACCATGGTTACATTTCGTTATGTTTCATGGGCCACAACATCACTTTTTCATTCTTTCTTTTCTCTCCTTAGGATGTCACGTGCATTTATGCTTGGCATGCACCATCCTAAGGGGGGCTATCATATCTCTTTGATTTTTAGAAAATGCATTCAGTGGCCAATAAATCTTTTCTTGAAAATATTCTCAAAAATAGCATTCCTCAACATTGACCCCTAGCATAATACTTTTCCTTCATCATGTGTTCATAAAAAAAGAATTTGAAAAACTTTCTTCCAAGGAGGGATCGCCTTCTCCTGCAAGTGAAGTTTTGACCTTTCCCTTGCAATGGGGTTGTCTTCCTTTCAAATTCTTTGATGAAGTGAAATATTTCAAAAGGATTCCTTGATGTCAAATTGAGTTGTGAAAAATACTATTGCACTTTCGAATAGGGTGTCCCTTGATTCAATCCCTTGTCTTTTGAAGGGTTCCTGAGGGACCCCTTTGAAATATTTTCATACAAATTTTGATTGTCTATGTGATTGTCTGCTTGCTTTCCTACATGAATTTCTTCTTTCTAACACATTTTGTCTATGGATTAATATGTTTCTTTGCAGTTGTGCCTATGAAGCTACTTTTCAATCCAACTCTGTGTGCTCCCCTCACATCGAGCTTCCTCCAAGAGAGAGTACCTGGGGGCACCTTTTTGGAAATTTTGAGGACTTGTGAAGCACTTACATCTTGTGAGATGTATCAAAGATTGGTCTACAGGACTTTGACGTACTTCATTCAATCCTCCTTAAGAGAGAATACCTATGGAGCCATTTTCCTACCCTATGATTTTGAGTACGCCAGATCGTGGTCTGCTTCCTTGATGGTTCAGATATAATTTTCTTCAAACTCTTTTGATCTACTTTACTAAACAGACATTGAAAATTATGTTCACTAAAGTGGGGGAAGAATGTATAGGAGTGAGTTTTCACCCCCTTTGCAAATTCTTCTTTTACATCCTTCACCTTAGAAAAATAGAATTTGACCACCAAATTTTTTATCACCTATCTAACTCCATCCACTTGGAAATGTTTTTTTAGTGTCGGTGGGGGAATTTTTGTTGGGGATGCATGCACGAAATGTGGACATCTACATGGAATTTTTCCCTCCTAATAGGATTCCTTCCTATAGAATTTGTAGAGGTGTTATGTTCTCCATTGGTGATGAAACATAACTCTGGTACTTTTCTGCTAACCTTTGAATGACTCTTACCCTTAGAATTGTCCTTCAGATATCTTTCACTTTCTTCACATCCTCTACACACTCATTCAATATTCCTTCACATTCTTTGCATCATTACTCCATATTCTTGCAACTTCAAGCTACTAGCTGCATTAATAACTCTTTCAACATTCACAGCATTCTACACATCTATTATAGAACCTGCAACTTGGTGTCTTGTCAGACTGCTTTTGACATCATTATGGCCACATCGAATTTTCCATGGTTGTAGACTTGCATTCCTCTCTCATTGGCCTTGAGCACCTTTAGTCAAGGGTGGTATCATTTACTTTCTACTAAATTGATATTGAACTTGAGTAGCATAATGTTTCTTGTAGTGTTTGATACATTTTATTTTTGACATTGTTTCTTGATCACACTTTTAATCCTTTATCTATTTGGCTGCCCATGGAGGTGGAAACACCAAAAAGAGGGTTTGACTATGGCAAGCCCCGAAAAGACCCCAACACTTTTCCCTTCTTTATTGTGTGTAGGTACTTGTTCGTGTGGATCTTGCTAGAAAACTAGACTTCTCATGAGTTAAATATTCAACACCTTTTTTCTTGTCACTTCTATATCATCTTTCTCGTTATTTTGGTTATTTTGTCATTTATCATTTTAGTCATCACTTTAAACCTGAACTGCTAAGTTGTCAGTAGGTTTCTTGCACTTTTGACTATTCTCTTCCACTATTTGTCCGTATGGACACCAACACACCTATGAAATGCCAGCACGTAATGCTATCATCCCTATTCTATACTATTGTCCTCTGCTAGACAGTTTCATGAGGTACAGTTTGGGTTCTAGGAACTTTTTTGTTTAGCCCCATTAAAAATATGAGGTTAGTAGAGTGAATGAAGCACTAAGAGTTCTCTTCATTCTCTATCGCTAGCATTAGATGATTTTTCAACTTGAGATAGATTAGGGTAGCCTTTTGCTCTCAAATTTCTATGACCTAGAGCCTTGGTGTGGTTGGCCCCCCTCCTCTACAATAATCAAGCTTAAAACCATCATCATTCCCTAAATAACTCATGGAACAACAAGCACAAAGGAAGAATGACATATAGAGAGAAGAAGAATAAAGGAGAACTTTTGTGTCAACATGGAAGACACTTGAATGTCTTGTTGCCTTGCATAATCCCAAAAATGAAAAAAAAAGACATAAGGTTATGACATATAGAAGAATGTAGATACAAATAGGAGAATGTCATAATAGATTCACTTTCTTTGTATCCTTGCATGAATGGGGTGACACGGGTCATCCAAATTAGGCTCACAAACAAATAAAGACATGCCAAGAAGTATTGTATGGGGTATCACATTACACACATGGAATAAAACAAAACACAAAGAGAAGACTAGTATTACACATGCGATTCAACCTATAGTAGGTAATCTGCATCCCAATCTTGTTTATCATATGTAGAAGGCAGATAAATAGTCAAAGGTACAATGACAAGTGTTGTACTAAGATCATCACCAGGTTCAACATGTGATAATACACTCTTGTTAGGAGGATCATCACGGTTGTTATCATCTAAGCTCATAGAAGAGGAAAATAATAAATTCAGCTCATTATGCACCTCCTCATCAATTTTAGTAATCTCATCATCATTATCCAAGTTAATCATAATAGGAGGCCTAATGGAAATTTCCATTGATTTTTCTTGTTGTTTTCGTTGTTGTGGTGAAGGTGGAGAATCACCATGCTTTGTGTAATGCCCTGCCTTGGTTAACGTTAAAACAAAGTTTAAAGAATAAAATTTACTGAACAAATTTTTTTTAAATGATTTTATTTACATAATTGTCATAAGGTTTCCCAAGACGATGTTACATCAATCTAATAATTAAACTCAACACATTATTATAATCATAAGTACAAATTTTATTTCCATGAGTGAACCAGTTTACAAAACTTAATACAATCAATTATCCACATGTCAAGATTACAACTAGTGAGATTTGAATGAATCTCAATACATCAAAATGATAGTACAATGAGTACGCTCTTATACAAGAGGTAAATTTACAAAGCAGCTAGTGATCATATCACAACTGACATCCATATCCACGAATATGCTCTGCATCCACAATCATGAACAATGAAGTAACTAGAACCAGCTGCAAGCATATGATCAACTGTAAGAAAATTCCAAGGAAGGTATAGCACAGTTTCCTCCCAACCACATGGAACCTGAAGGTCCACTCCCTCCATGCTAGGAGATAATGACAGGTCCACAAACAATGAAGACAGAACATTACATGTACGTGACATACACTCACATTACAACATAACATTAACAATTCATGACAAATAAACTCCCAATAACAAAACACAACTAAAGATAACATAACACAAGGAATCACAGTCATGGTATAGACTAAGAGTGTCATCACATTGTCAGGATAGGTTACCCTGGTGAATCTTCCTAGACCACCGGCCCTCTCCAAGCGTTACCCTAGTAGCCTCTATTGATTCCTAGCCCCTATGTAGACTAATGTGGAGTCATTTCATCTTTCGAGAAGACAAGATGATGACTAGGCATTCCAGGCCTTCTCAGTCTTTTCTCAATGTAAATGAGCATTAAGAAAGTAGGCAAGACAAACTATTATCTAAATTAGTGTTTAGTTCTACCCAACCCCTAATACATTAGTTAGGTTTTCAATGAATTAACACAACTATGATAGGTTACCCAGACAACCTCTTAGGATTTCGGCCCCTACCGCAAGCCACTCTTTCTATAACATGACTCAACATAAAAGTCTAGTGGTAGCTATCAAGCGTAAAGTTCAAAACCACAGAGGTATACATCTTCCACTAGAAACAAACCATAGTCTCTATGAAGTTTATAAAGATAACAAGAAAACGTATAAAGCTATACCCAGAATAAATAAACATTGCAATTAGAGCAACATAAACTAAAGTGTATTAAGCTTACAATACAAATCTCACTTCACTAGTTTTGATGAAATAAAAATAAACATCTTCAACATTATGTGTATACACACCCTACAATCACATTTAATCAATTTCTATAAATAAAGAAAATTAATAGTAAGCCAACTATAAATATTAATATATAAAAATATATTTCTAATAATTTTAAAGAAAATGCATTTATTAACATTGTAAAATAAGAATAATATAAATCCTTATACTTTAAAATTCAATTATTTTAAAAGCATTATACAATTTCACTAAAAAGAAATTACATTTATATCATAAACCTAAAGTCTTATTTATTTCATCTTTTCTTGTTCATAAACTTACACTTAATTAACACTTACGCATTGTATATATTTAACAACAGTCAGTTATGTTTAAGAACTTAATAGAAAGCCATGCAATCATGCACTTTAAGTCAACTTAATTCAAATAAGAGTATTTATTAAGAATAACTAAAGACCCCCTAACTTTTGCGCTTTAATTGTTCAACTCCCATGCCATACAAAGAAGTTTAATTTCATTTTATATTTAATATCTGAAATTCATCCCTCATGAAAGACATTTTACAAAGAAAGAAAAACGGAGACATCCATGCAAGTATATTTCCGTATGGCTATAAATTCTAATTGACCATTACCAACCTAACGCACTGGAGCAGAAGATAAATTTAATCCTAAGGATACAGAACTATAAACAACATCATATAAATGAAGAATGATATCATCAACGCAGATTTATATGGAATCTTCTATAATGGAACAAGATAAAAACATATGAAAAATAGGATATCTAGCAAGAATAATTAAATATAGTTGCAGAAAATGTAGTAGTTACAAAAGAATCGAAACTACCCTTAAAGGAAATGTAGATTCGTTGTATAGAACCGCAATTATGAGAAAATATATTAAGGAGAAAGCTGCGCACATTCATACTGGACAGATAATATTAAAACTATATGCTAAAAACCTAAAAGTGATATTCCATAAAATTTCCTACATAATTAATGCGTATTCACAATGTTATAATCGATAGATCCAAAGTAAGGCGAGTGTAGACTGTGTATCAATATATTCATCATGTATCCCTAAGCACGCCATATAGAATGATAAGCTTGTCAATTTACAGCTACTTAATTGCCCAGATCAGAAATCTATTTATATCTACTTTTGATAATATAGGAGAATCTTCATTCATTTCTTAAAATCTCGAATTTATACTATTACATTCATTTCACAGCCAGATTAAAGATGGTTTTAGATCTGGGATACTTTAATTGCAGATTGTTTTTATTCTTTTCTATTTTAAAGTTCAAATATTTTTCTAGTTTCGTTTCTTTGTTACTTGTGCAGGCTGAACAAAATGATTTTCTTACAAATCTACAAAATTCAACATTATCTTTCCAAAATTTAAACACAAGAATTTAAAAATCAAGAACCTATTTTGAAGTTTGATAACTGGCTGAAAACAGATCTATGAAGCTTCTGTCAATTCCACTATCAATTCACTAGGCTTCAACGATGAAATTCAAACCACTACAACATTCAAATCGCGCTTGTAAGGTAATTCTTATGATAAAGTTATTTTTCGAAATGATTGTCATGCAAAATTTGCTAAAAACTGCTACCGTGAAAGTTCTTCCCGTGAATCAAAGATTGCCAACTTCAAAAGATATTAATTCATGCAAATAACTTTCAATCAACCAAAACTTTACTGACAGATCATTTTGCATTGTAAATAGATCAATCAGTTCAACTTGTCCTTTAAAATATCAAATCAGATCTTTAACTGCCAATCAAAGATTCATAACATGCTGAAATATCTTTTCATTAAAATATTTATTTTCTCATAATTCAAGTTTGCACAAATAAATCAGCAATATCTATATTTTAATTGAAAACATTGCAAAGAAATAACTTTCACTTTTAAATTCGATAACTTATTTAATTTAATTTAATAAAGTAAATCACAAACATTTATAAACACATTTACAAACATTTGTTAAACTTAAATATTAAATTCTCAAACACAAACAATACAAATGAACATGACAGAATAAACTGGACAACAACATGGGGTAACACATAGATACTCATTTGAAAAAGAACGATGGTTCAAATAGGACCTATCAATACCTCCAATCAACATGATTATATTGAATTAGGGTATGCTCAGACCTGTCAAGTAGGTGGAGCCGTTACTTGGTACTTGTGTCTATAGGAAACATCAGCATTAGAATATATATATTCTTATATTAGAAAACACACCATGAATAAGAATTGCAGCGTAGCAGGGTACTCATGAATGAGTAATGCTACACTGTCTTTTCCACCGACATAGATGAGCAAGATAAATCATAAGAAATCATCTCAACATAATAACCACATGAAAAGTCATAAGCAAATAAACCATATCATGTACTTGTCTATCTCAGTATCATCACATGAAAACAACTAGATAAACATGATGTCAATGTATCATCCACCAAATACAAAACAACATAGTATCATAGTAAACTAAAACATCTATCAAGCAGTATCAAACTAAATAGAGAGTTGAAACTGGAAGGACACTACACTTTGTTTCTATAGTGTAGGATATGTTTTTCATATTCACATTAGGTTTAGGGACCTTTTAATTAAATGGACTTAATTGTGCCTTGTTTTTGGTGTTGTAAGGCATGTACCTTTACACTTTCACACTAATCTAGGGCTTTATTAATTTATTGAGGTTAATTTTCCTTAATTGGCTCCTTTAATTCAAATACAAGCCTAATTAAATGTAATTTATGAGGGATAAAACTTGACATTCATAAATGCCATTACACAACACTTAACTTTGAAAGATGTGTGTCCTAGGTAAGTGACCTAGGACCCATTTTCCCTCCCCACTTAGACCTAGGACCCCTCTTTTAAATATGTTTTTTGTGATATTTTAATGATTTCAAATCCATTATTCAATGTTGTCTTGCAATATTTGAATTTCAGGAATCAATGTTAAGATATGTATAAATACAAGGTTGTTTCACTAAGTTTCATCTAAGACTTTCTAGAAAATTGAAGTTATCTTAAGAGTAATTTCACAAGAGAAATTCAAAAGAAATTCAAAGAGAAATTAAGAGCATTTTTTAGGCATTCAATATTAGATTTATAGATGATTATTGCAGAAATCAAGATTCCTTTCATCATGTCAAAGATTTGTTGCATCATGCATTTTGTTTGAGTTAATATGGTGATATAGTGTTCAAGATCTATGCAAGTATTCAAGGACATTGTTTTTAATCAAGTTTCATGATCAAGATCTACATTCGTTGAATCTGATTCATCCAAGTTTGTAGATCTACAATCCAAGGTTCAAATAAGGTTTGGTGAGTTGTTGCATATTGTTTTTCTTTCATCATTCCTTCATGCTATTCCACTATTTCATTATAAGGTTTAATTACCAAAATAGGTTTGACCAAGGAAAAACCCCATTCACCTAACAATTTTTTTTCTCTCTCTTTCATGTGTGATTGTAGATTTTAGGTTGAAGATCATTTGGAGGGAAAAATTGAACAAAGTTGCAAAGTTGTCAAAGTTGTCACCATTCTTGTAATTTCACTAAAACTGATCTACCTAATTTATTTCTAAATTTCTGACCATCATGATACTCAAGAATCTAGGAGTGCAAAAATAGGAGAACAAAACCGAGAAACTAATTTTCAAGAGCCCTAGCTAAGGCCCATTCGTCATAGGGTGAATGAGTCCTTAATGAACCTTGAAAAATATTTTTTTGTGAAATGTACACAACATTTATTCCTCCCAATCTCTCCATAAAGTCTATAGGTTCCATCATTTTTATGTTTAAGCTTCTAAATGCATTTATAGATCACAATTTGGATTTTTTTTCTATTTTTAATCTTTCTCCCAAAAGTGTTGTTTGACTCATACCCCCAACCTTGCATAAAAAGGGAAATTAGTAGATTCACATGTTGGGTTGACTCACCTAAGTGTTGTTGGTCAATTCTTGGTGTGGATCTTATTTCCTAATGAAATTAGAGAAATAGGACACGTTTTCCCTCTTTGGATCCACTTTTCTATTTTGGAAAATTCCCCTATCCTATTTTCCTTCATTTTAGTTTCACTTGGTTTTTGGCCTTGATTTTCTATTTTATTCTCGTCTTTTAGTCTACAAGAAATATCATGATGTATATTCCTACGCTTTTTATCATTTCTATTTCTTTTTGTACAGTTTTCAAGTTGTGGTTTTGTAGGAGCATGTTTATCAACCATAGGTTTCTTTTCTTTCACAAGGGAGGAACATAAGGAACCATGAAAGGTTGTTCAACAAATTTCTCTTTAGCTCTATAAACTTGTTATAGCTTAGGAGGGACAATGAGACTTATTTGGTTATCTCTTGGTCTTTTATAGGAAATAGGTATTTATCATGGCTTGGTCTTGGTTAATTGGAAGGGATTTTTGTTGAATCATGGTTTCATCATTAATAAGAGACTCAATTATGGGTTGAGGCATGCTGATAAGGGGAAATTATGCTATGTGCTTTGCCTTAAAATTTTGATAAGATTTGAAAAATAATTCCCCACAAGACTTAATAGGTTCCATAGGTTTGGGCCAAAAGAAATCCAATGAGAAATTCCCATGAGAAGATATAAGATTAAAGCAACTATGGTGCACAATAAATATATCATTTCCAAATGGAAAATTTAAGCATTTATGCACTATTAATAGGATGACATATATGGAGCGTACCTTGGGTAACCAAGCTTCACACAGAATTGGTCCAATGATGGGATGATGGAGAATGAGACATTCAATTGTTTTGGTCCAACTTGTGAAGGAATAATGATCAAACCTATCATAGGAAAAGAAAAACTATTATGCATTTTGATTCATGCTTGCATTTGTTCATAATAATCTTGATAAAGTTCATGTACATATCATAATTTCTTGGTGATTAAAATCTCTACACACGTAGGATCAATTAATATCCCTAGGTTTTCATTGATTCTTCTAGCAATTTGTAAAGAGAAACATCGGGTGCACATTTGATTATGTCATTATGTGATAAAGTAATGCGAAGGGGAATTTTGGTTTGGCCCTTATAAGGTTAAACATCAATGAAGATGACTACATGTTCTAAGTTTACCTCATTTTCATTTATATTTTCATTATTTGTATCTTAAAGTTTATCAACATTCATCACATTATTCCTACCATTAGTACCTTTCACAAAAGAGATGTTATGAGTTGGGATGAGTTTGGTAAAGATTTGAAAATTTTGGTTAGGTGGGGAAAAAAACTTGTTTCCTTGATAATTAACACAACCAATCTAGATGTGATTAGAATTAATGAGGTATTGCACAATATGTTTAAGATGCTTAAATTGTTTTGTATCATGTTTATTTTGTCGGTGATAATGGAAAAAAGGCATGAACAAGAACTGAATTTTGGAGGTAAGGGCTTAGTTGTATCAATGGATATAATAGGAGGTAAGGTAACTAAGTTCTTACTTATAATTTGCAACATGATGGAGTGAATGGTACTTGGTAAAGGGTTAAATTGTCTACTCCTCTACCTAAATGGATATGGATTTGTCATTTTTATATAAGCCACTTGGGTGTTAACATGTTGATTTGTTTGAGGTGTATTTATTTGTAGAAATCCCTTGTTTTGTTTCTTGGAAAGTTAGAAATTTTCTTGGGACATGACTTCAAATTTATCAATAGGGCTAGAAGGAGTTTTTGCTTCATGATGACTAACCAAATTCTGATAATCATGAAGGGTCATACATAAGTATGTAAAGGAGGGAAACTTCAACATATCAAGTTTAGCTTGAATATTTGTATGCAAGTTTTCCATGGACATTATTTGAAGGTTGAAACAATGGGAAAAATGGGAGATGCTTTCATATGGTTTAGAACATAGAGCAAGACCCACTTTCCAATTATCTCATTCAAGGATAACCCTAGAGATCTCAATGCAGAGGAGAAAGAGATATTGCAACAGGGTTGTCCTAGGGGTTGATTATAAACTAATGAGGGGTTCACAACCAAGTTAGGACTTGGAAAGACAAATATAATACAAGATATAATTATTAACCCTAATATGATGCAATCTTTCATTAAATGACCTAGAAATGAATATAAAACAGAATGGAAAGTTGAGAGATGAAATGTGTGCACCTGCAAATTTGAAGAAGACTTGAATGAAGCTTTGAAATGTTGAAAAAAATGACTTTAATTATGACTAGGACTCATAAACTAGACTAGGTGAATCAGTCCCAAATATAAGTTTCTGTGCAGAAACAAGAATTTGGGAAATGGGTATCTAAATCTGTTAAAACCTAAAAATTCAACCTAAACTGGGACTCATGCCAAAACTGGCATATCAGTCTAGTTAGGGTTTTCTAGAACTTCAAAGTCTGAATCTAGTCTTCAAGGTCTGCTCTATGTTTCCCAATTGATTTTTGGATCTAAAATGCTAATTTGGAACCTGTAGAAATCTTCCAAGTATATCTAATGAAAGGTGACTATTGACAACATTTTTACTCATAGTAAGTAGATTGAATAAAATATCCACATACAAGACCACAAAGAGCCTATCCTTCTTGAGAGACATGAAACAAAGAAAACCTAAGAGATTTTTTTTCATTTACAGAGCAAAGATTAACTTTTGTTTAATCCCAAGTCTTTGATAACCAGGTCATGATTGCACTAGGGTCGCTCTTAGGTAAAGATGTGACAATTTGTTGTTAATCTCAAAGGGACTACAATTATTTCTAACTTTATCAAGCATTACTAACATTTCACATAAAAATTCATTTCATCATGAAATGACATCATGAAATTGAAAGATTCAACATAATATTTCATGAACAACACAAATTCTTTGCTATCACTTAAGTAAATTTAGCATTAAGCATTCAACAATTTCATGGAAAATAAATATTTTCAACAAAACTATTTCCATTCACTTACATTTTTTTGAAACATTTTCAAAATATTAAACATCTAATCTAAAGTAAAACATAATATTTCTTTCTAGTCTTTCTTTTCTTCTTGGTAGGCTCTCCACTTTCAAAAGCAGTTTCATCTCTTTGTTTTCTTCTTTTATCTTTTGAGTAGATGGGTTCAATTCCTCTTTCTCTTAAACTTTTGCAAAAATCATTAATCTAGTGTTGAGTATACCTTAGGACTGGCCTAGTAAAATCATCAATTCATGTCATGTCTTCATCATTGACACCTAGGTCTAGAATGGGTTCATCATATACCCTGTCATCATTGTAAAACTAATTCAATACCTAAAAATAATCTTCATTTTGGGATGTCATAGAGTTTGAGCATTCGAAAAAACCCTAAAGTCATTCTTTCATACTTTTTCCTTCTGACCATGTGCTAGTCTTCAGATTTAACCCAATAATCTTCTAAATGAGGCACATGAGCACGAAAACTAGCTATATTTTTGGAAATATTTCCTTCAATATCATAGTAGACTCTATGGAGTGGAAACTATTGAAAATGGTAGGGCCTCAGTTCTTCCTCAAATAAATCTGTTACTTTAATTGCACTACACTTATAATTTCCTATTGTGATGGGAAATTTAAAAGAGGCCTTCTTGCAAGCATGGCTATAAAGAGCCTGGGATGGTTTTAACTATCTCACTAATTCCAATAAAATAATTTTATCTGTAGGATACCTAGGCAACATAAATGGGTTTCCATCAAATCCCTTCACTCTGATGTAGGAGTATGTTGGGAACTGTATGTACTAGCCTCCCATAGGCCGAATGGCACTTTGTGCTTCTAGGGATAATCTCTTAGATTTATCACCTTGCATTATTCTCACCAGTTTCATGGAGAACAAATCATTAACTTTTTTGTAATCAACTTTATACCCGTGAACAGTAATTTGGGGTAAGTGTGTATATATCAAACTATTGCCAACTTGCATTCCCAGAATACCAATATGTTTTAATCCTTGTTTATTGGCTCTCATAGCACATGAGTAAATAACATATAATGACATGTAGAAGCATTTGGTTTTGGGGAATGTAGTAATATGTGCATGTAGCTCATCACTTATCAATTTTCCCCAATGCAACTCTACAAGACCTTCTATCATTTGAGATATCATCACGAACATCCAAGGTCCAAATTTTCTTGCATGCCTCAAACTAGCTACTTTTCTCAGCAAAGTTATTATGTGTTGTATTTCGTATTTAAGCATAGACCTCTGAATTACCTTGTTTTGTGGTGTGATTAGTTGTTGGCAACATTGGGTGCTCATAATTTCTCTAATACGCTCTTCAATGCTCTGATATTTCTTGGCCTTGTCTTTCAGGTCGACATTGAACATCTATGTGTAGGAGGGGAGACTGAATGTACACATAATTCCTTTTTGAGACAAGTTTACATAAGTTCTTCCCTTTGTTTCAACAATCCTTCTAGCTTAATTATAATAGTTTATGCATTGCATAACCAATCCTAGAGCTTCCATTGCTAGTGGAAATCCCCCTGTAGGAAGTAAACCATTGGATACAACACTTTTGGTGCATTGGGTAGCATTTTCTTGCAACAACCATGAATGGATTTCAATGTGGGAAGACCATCCCATGTGGGTATCTATGACCACCACATTAATGGGCACTGCTTGTGAATTGTAGTACTTGAATTCATCTTCTGCTCTTGTGTCAGAAGTGTTCATTTTGGATATAATGTGCTCTACAATTTTTAGAATATTCATCTATGTGTGTGAGTTAGGGTTAAATTCCAAAACTTACATTTCATAAAATTTTCAATTCATTCTTTGATTATATTTAACAACTTAGAGAAAAATTAACATTCAAATTTCAGAATGAAGAAAATACAATCATCAAAATTTTCTAGCTTGAGAAACTCTTATCAATGTATCGATTATTAAGAACATACCTAGTTCTGTCTAAAAATGGTGATTCTTCATAATACAACTTCAAAACCCTTGGTAGTTGTGACTTAGTTTCTCAAAATTTTACCTCTCTTTGCATGCCAAAGTAGCTTTGTGAATTCAATGTCTTTAGAAAATTTGTAATATGACGTGAAGTGGAGTGTTGTAAAATGAATTGTATGATTGAGGTGGTGCCAAGTACATAGGTAGTTCGCCCCCTTCATTAATTACCCATTATTTCACATTAATTCCTAGAATAAAGGTGTAATCATTATGAATTATGGTTCAAATCATGAACACATAGATTTTTTTGTTGGCTTGCTATTTGAGAAGAAAGATGATGCAGTGATTATATGTGGCAATTAGATGTCACACTAATTATTTACAAGGTATACACCATTAAAGATATGTGATTAATGATGACCATTAGGGTTGAGGCTATTGACAATGCTTTTGAAAGGATGAAATAACACAGGGATCCAGGAAATACTTCCTGGGAAAAAGAAAGAAAAGATTGAAACAAGAGAAAGACTAGAAACCAAAACTGAAAGATAAACTTAATGAAATTTCAAAGAAGACTTTCTAGTTTCTAACTTTTACTTCAAAGAAAAAATAAAGCACCCAAATCTGGTAAAAGGGAAGATTACCAGGTTTAGAAAATTCGATCAATGAAATACTGAGTGGAGCTAGAGTCTTTTGAAGATACATACTCTTTTGGCTCAATGTAGGATTCCAAAATTTTGGGTTCCGATAACATAATAAACATTAAGAGCATATCAAAACACCAAAATACCAGGAAGAAAAAAAATAGCTCATAATACAAAGAGGCCAAGTGAGATTGAGAGAAGAAAACTAGCAACCATCCAAGCATCAAAACAATGTTGAAGTGAGCATTAAAAAAAAAGAAAAAGGGGGTCCACATTTTTCCAAAAGGGGAAAAATAGGGCGTGTTAGACTACATAATAGTGAAAACTTTGAAAACTTTAGGCACTTTGAAAACTTTCTCCAAATTTCTCCTCAATGTTTCTTCAACCTAAACCTGCAAATAACACACTAAAGAGAGGGAAACATGTTGTTTTGTTAGTGGATAGGGGTTTTCCTTCATGAAACCCCATTTTGGTAATCAAACCTTGAAATAAAATGAAACAAGAATGGAGAATGATGAATGAATAAAATATGATGTTGCAACTCACCAAACTATAGCAATAAGAGGCTGCAAAAATGTATGAGATGGCTCCAATGGATGTAGAACTTGACTCTTTCTTGAATGTGATATATCCTGACTTGAATGCTAGCTTGAATCATAAAACCCCTACATCACAATTGTTATCTCAAAAAACAAACATGATGCATGAAGTCTTTGACATGATGCTTGATACTTGAATAATGCTCTAAAATTCTTGATAATCTTCCCCTGAAGACTCTTGAATGCTCTTGTGAACTCAAAATCACTATAAGAATGCTCATTCAACTTGCTAGGTGTAAAATGAGTGAAAGAAACTTGTATTTATACTCATGTAATGATAGAAAAAGGTCCCCTTAACTTGGCCTTGATTTATTGTTTTAATATACCTAACATATTCACATTAGGTATTGTTTCCTTGTGAATTAATAGATTTCAATGGTACATTTACAAAGTTTTTTAATACATTTTCACACTTTTCTAAGGTTTTATTAATTAATTGGGCTTAATGAACCTCTTTTTAATAAAAGAAAACAACAATCTTTCCTTATTTTGAGTGTTGTAACACACTTTCACACTTCTTTGAGATTTTCATTAATAATTGGGCTTTCTTATGCTTTAATTGGCCCTATTTTGTATCCACAAGCCTCATTTATTACATCTTTTCGAGGATAATCTTGACACCAATCAGTAACCAATCATAATTCAGGTGTTTCTGGCTCGTGTGGCCCAAATTTAGGGATCTAGGACTCATTTTCTACCTTGGGTGAATGGGCCCTATCTAGATCTTTTGGTCTTGAACCAATTTTCACAAATTTCTAAGCACTTTTGGTTTTTAGTCCCATACATTATGTCTAGTGGAACTCATTTTCCACTTTGGGCGAATGAGTCCAATGTGGCCGCAAATAAAATTTAACTCAGATTTCTAGTGGGATTTTATTCTCCTAGATTTGATGTCGGCTTGTAGTGTTGCAATTTTGGGAATTCTCGCATAATTAAGTATAAATACAAGGTTCTTTCACTCATATTCAGCACCTAGCTTTCAAGAGATCATTAAGCATTCAAAAGAGAATTTAAGAGAATCCAAGAGAATTCAATGGTGGCTTACCAAGCATTTTAGAGCAGCATTCAAGTGTCAATTATCATGTCAAGGATTTCATATATCATGTTTGTTATTGTGCTAACAATTATGATGTAGATTTTATGATTCAAGCAAGTGTTTTAAATAAGATAGCCATCAATCAAGCAAGATTCAAGAACCACATCCATGGTAGCTATTTCAAGCATATTTTTAGCACCTTATTGCTAGGGTTTGGAGAATTGCAACATTGCTATTTGTTCATTCATCATTCTCCATTTATATTTTCTTTTATTTCAAGGTTTAATACCAACAACAGGTTTCACCAAGGAAAGCCCCTATTCACTAACCCAACAATATTTTTCCCTCTCCTTTGTGTGTGATTTTTAGGTCTAGGTTACAAATTATTCAAAGTTGCCATTAAGCCTTAAAGAACCTTGGAGAAGACCTATAGGTTGCAAATTGGAGATTCGGATCTGGAAACTAGTTAGGAAGAAAAAAATAGATAGAGAGGAGCATGATTAGGTTTTGAAGTTGCAGAAAAGCCCAACTAGACTAATTTTCCACTTCTGGTGAATGAGTCCTAGTTCATACATTTTTAGGATTTTGTAGATTTGGATACCCTTTTGGTAGAAACCTGTTCCTGGACAGTTTCCTACAAATAGGATTGATTCACCTAACTTGGTGAATGAGTCATAGTCAGCCTTGACAACATATTTTTTAGTGATTTAGACCTCCACTTAGCCTTCTCCAATTTCCCAAGTGTACACTTTCTAGTCTTACAATTTTCTATTACATTTCATTCATGTTTTTAGGGCATTTAGAGTTAGTTTCCATTCAACTAGGGTTTTTCATTTCATCTTTCATATAATTATCTTTTCCAAGTTTACACTTGGTGGTGAACCCCTCATTAGATCATATTCAACCCATAGGAAAACCCTATTACAAGATTTATTTCTCTTTTGCATTGAGGTTTTTAGGGTTACCCTTGAATGAAAGTGGATTTGTGGGTGTGCTCTATGTTCTAAAGCATATGTTAGCATCTATCCCACTAAACACCATTTCAACTTAATTATGCAAAAATTCTCAAAATTACAACACTACAAGCTAAAATCAGATCTAGGAGGATAAAATCCTACTAAGAATTTGAATTAATTTAAATTTTGGACCACACGAGACTCATACATCGAAGGTGGTGTATGATCCCAATTACAAATAATTTATGGGACCAAATTCAAAAATGATTAAAAAGGTGTAAAACTAGGACCGAGACTCAAAACCCTAGGTGGGACCCATACACCCAAGGTGGAATATGATTCCCAGACCATGAAATATGGGCCACACAACCTAATAACACTTGAATAATGATTGGATATTTATTTTTATCAAGATTATCCTTGAAAAGATGCATTAAATGAGGTTTGTGGATGTGAAATAAGGCTAATTAAAGCATAAAGAAGCCCAATTATTTATGAAAACCATAGAAAATGTGAAAGTGTGTTATAATACTTTACAACACCCTAAATAAGGTAGGATTAAGGTAAATTTTGGTTAAAAAGAGGTTTATTAGGCTTGGTCAATTAATAAAACCTTAGGAAAGTGTGAAAATGAGTTACAACACTTCACACCACTTTAGGAAGGCATCATTTAAGTTCATTAGTTCACAAAGGACCAGGACATA
Source organism: Sequoia sempervirens (assembly GCA_007258455.2). Taxonomy (NCBI): domain Eukaryota; kingdom Viridiplantae; phylum Streptophyta; class Pinopsida; order Cupressales; family Cupressaceae; genus Sequoia; species Sequoia sempervirens. The sequence continues at coordinate 1,019,529,731 of VDFB02281492.1, read as the reverse complement.
ATGTGATTGTTTCAAACACATTACAACACTAAATCAAGGAAATATTAAGCTCAATTTAACAAGGAGGTCCCAAACAAGAAAGGAAAAGTAAAAGGGATACTTTTTCCATTGCCAAATTTAGCCCCCACTTTAGTGAAAGGATGAACTTGCTTCAAACTCACACTAAAGTAGACAAACACACATCAAAAGGGGTCCAAGTGTGACAATGTTGGTAAGATAGGATGGCAATGATGAAAAGGGGTGATCAAGCCCCTAGGATCAACATCCTATGAAAAACCAACGTAGGTACAAAAGAACACACATGAACATACACTACCAAAGATGAGGAGAAAATAAAGAGAAAACAAAAAAGGGGGGAAGCTTTGACCATTTGTTCATCGTGATGTGGATTGGATCTAGGATATTTTTTTTGAAAACATGCACTCACTTTGAGGCAACAAAAATCTAGGTTATCTGGTGGGTGATGATCTGAAGAGGTGAGGCACATACACACATGAATGGTATACACTCACACTCACACATTAGTGGCTATGGGAAAGTAATTCCTTGGTTGGGCTTCTCAAAAAACCATACCAAAGTCATACCTCTTGATAACTTTGATAACACACCATGCAACAATGAACTTCAACCTTTATGAAGAAAGCAAATATTTGTATACTTGGAACTCATGAACAACCAAGATGGCTCCACAGGCATGCAAAGTACATTATGCAAGGTGGACATATAACTAAAAATGCAAATGTAACAAAAAGAAATGATTAAAGGAGTCTTGTTTAGTTCATATGAGGTCTTAACTTAGGGAACATTGTGCCTAATGTCTCCAAAAGAGGACCAAACAAACAATAGAAGATTCACAACTTAGGGGATGTAGTGTGCCACATAAAGCCACTAAGTGGAATATAATATGCTAAGAGATATCATGCTCTTGAGGTACATCACACCCAATGTCATCCACAAAGTGAAAAACACATCATGTGAAGTGAAAGGACTACACCATGAACCATGAAAAATAAAAATATCAACGTATGCTCCCACTTTAAAGAAATTGCTAAACACCATGTTGTGAGAAATTACTTTAAAGTAGAAAATAAAAAATTCTAACAATAAAGAAGACATGAGAGCTAATTTATAAATCCCTAAACCAAGTCATATGTTTCCAAATGAAGCTACTTCATGTAAAAAGAAAGGAAAAAAGAGGGGTTTCCCCAAAAAATTAAAATCCAAATGCACATAAGGGATCTATGGATTTGGGGTCAGTATGTTCTTACTACAATGATTTTAGAGAGCTCAGAACTATCATCATTCCCCAAATACATATAGAAATGGAAGAATGAAACAAAGAGAGTGAAAAAATGGATTTTTTTTTGGGTCAATATGGAAGAGACATGAATGTATCAATGCCTTGCATCATCCCCAAAAATAAAACACAAGACAAAAAAAAAAAGATAAAATAAAATCTTTTGGGTCAACATGGAAGAGACATGAATGTCTCGATGCCTTGTATCATACCCAAAAGAAAAACACAAGATAAAAGAAAAGATAAGGGAATTTTTTTTGGGTCAACATGGAAGAGATATGAATGTCTCAATGCCTTGCATCATCTACAAAAAGAAAAAAATAAGAAAAAAGAAAAGAAAAACTTTAAGATTTATAGCATAGAGAAGAATGTAGGTACAAATAGAGGAATGCCACAAAAAGAGAGAGACACATGAAATAGAACAATACGAGGGATCACATCACACACATGCAATCACATAAAAGAAAAAAAATAATGTAAAGAAACTAGTAAGGCATGTGTGAGTCAACCTAAAGTAGGCCTTCCACATCCCAATCATGTTCATTGTGTGTCAAAGGAAGATAACTAGCTAAAGGGACAATAGCAAGTGACGAACTAGGGTCACTACCAAATTCAACATCTTCCTTGGAGAATTGTCATGTAAGCTCATGAAAGAGGAAAATAATGTGTTCAATTCATTATGCACCTCCTCATAAATTTCAATAATCTACCCATCATCATCTTAATTAGTCACAATGGGAGGTAAAATGATAATGTACAAGGAAGGGTTTAACTCTTATTGTTGCTTGGAATAATTTTGTTTCCAGGAGGGGGTAGACTGTAAAACCCCGTCCCTCATCCTAGAGGATGATGCAACACTGCGGAAGCACAACTAATTTTTTTCCTAAAAAGAGTAAAAAATATGAATGAAGTAAACTACTCTAACACATACATCCTCTAGGCCATGCAATGCATCTACATGTGAACTTCACAACTTACAAAATTATTCTAAAACATAGCATATGAAATTAATGCATGATAACATCATACATCAAAGCATTAACCCATAGCATAATAAATTAAACATGAAAATGTAATGAACATATTTTCACCGATACAACACTACTTAAAAGCAATATATACAATTTAAGCCAATAGTAAATAGATCATACATAATATTACAATTATAGTACAAGGAATCCTCCTTGTTTACAAATAAGGAATACAAATACATAGTGTCCATTTGTTACAATGAATACAAGAGAAGTACAAATCCATAGAACACACAAGCTCCTCAAACTAGAAGATCCCACCATCACGAACATGAAGAGAAAACCCCAACAGTGTAAGGTGCACACCATCTAGCCATATGGTACCCACAGGCCCAACCCCCGTGCTATGAGATAGTAAAAGGTAACCAAGACAACCTACTACCTCTAGACACAAGAAATGTACAAAACCACATTGTACTAGTAAACACAAAACAACACTATACTAATAAACACAAAACATAAGGTTACATTGCTTCCAGAACCATAGAATCAATTACAACCAGTGTACAATACAAACCGACTGCTGTCATAGGAGGAGTGTCATCACAAAGGTTGCATTGGTTATCCAAAGAAAATCTTCCTAGGTCCTAGCCCCCATCTTGGGTTATCCTGATAACCTCTCACAAACCCAGGCCCACATGCAAACCAGTGGATAATCAATTATCTTTTGAGAAGAAAAGATAATGATCTTGCCATTCCAGGCCTTCCCAACTCATCTCAAGTCTCATACTAGCCCTTGAGCCAATGAGCGAGGCTGACTTATTTGATTAAATGTATTAAGCTATTCTATCCCTAATAAAGGTTATTTAATTTTCACTGATTAAACTGACTTTCACACGAGTTTTCTTGGGACCACTTTGTGTCCCGACCCTTGTTGAAAGTCACTCCCCTATCGACAATACAATAACATATTCCACAACCCAATGGTAGACAATGCACAGAATAAAAAAATTGATAACAAATATCAACCATTCTGCAAATAACAACACATCTCGTTCATAGTAACTGGGTGCCCAAATTAAATCACATAACCCATTCATAGTAACCAAGTGTTCAAACTAATTCACACATCCCTACAAATGTCAAATACTGAATCTCAAAAATGTGCACTACCTAAGGAAATCTCAAAAAGGATGAACAAAAGATACAATAACCCTTTCACAATTTTATAATCTCTAGAAGACTTATATTTTCTTGACAACTAGTATTCTCAATTCCCAATACACAATTACAATCAACCACTCCAGTAATTAAATATACAACCATTAGGATTTCTCAAATCCAATAAATCAACAACGAATTAAACCAATTATTTAACATTCAGTTTGACAATTAGTCATAACATTCAACTCAAATTGTCCACAAATGTGAATAGAAAAGAACACAACTTAAAACAATTTAGGCATTTAAATAATCTAATATTCAGATTTCTTAAATCCAATTTGAATCAATATCTCATCACATGCAATTATTCAAGGTAAATATAATTTCATTTGCAATAATAAGGAAACAAAATAAAACTATTTACTTAACTTCATTTCCACAGTTTCATATAATAATAAAATCAATTTCTCTATTACAATCATTGCATTATAAAATATTCTACTTGAACATTAAACATTTTAATCACACAATATCTATTTAAATATAAAACAACTTTCTCTCTTAAGTCCTTTTATTTTAAGATTAACTAATTCATGCATTTGCATGCTTATATTAAAATATATACTTCCGTTTACAAACCATAAAGAAATTAAAACTAGTTGTTTAACTCAAATTTCATAATCACACATAAATAGAAATCTCATTCTTTCTAATAGAATAAATTTATTATAAAATGCCTACTTGTGTATTGCATGCACTAATTTAATAACATAATATTCATTTAAATAAATATCTTTTTTTAAATAAATATATATATTTAAATATATATTTTTTCTAATTACATAATCCAATTATTCTTTATTAAACTTTCATTCTAAAATATTTCATATTAAAATATCTAATTATGCATGTGCATTCACCTATTTAAAAAATACATTTAAATATATTTATATTTAAATATTCTGAAATTATAAGCAAATTTTCTAATATATATTTTTAAATATATATATATATATATTAATTTACAATTTTTCAACAATACTAAATATAAAACAAGTCTATTGTGACTTTAATAACTTCCGATTTCGGATCTAGGTTTCTCTAAACATTTTACTGAAGATGTGCCACAAAGTCTTTTAAAACATATAAAAAAATTCGGCCCTACCTAGTTTGTAAATTTTTATTTATGATTAATTTAGTGACTCTCTTTCTCTTGTTATGATTTACAAATTACAAGAGGTTTCCAATTTTCATAAATCTACAGAGGATTTCAATTTTTTCAAATTTATTAGAAGATTTCATTTTCAATCCCACAAAGGTTATCTAAGTCATCTATTGTTTTCTTTTAAGGTTTTCTAATTCCTCTATTGTGTTAAAAATCATTCCCTATAGGGATTTAAATCTTTAATGGTAATTTACCATTTTCTACAGAAAAATAAACTCTATTTTCACAGGAAGAGGTTTCTAAGTTTTGATTTAAATTCAATAGAGGCTCAATAATCCCACTATAATTTCTTTTTGTATAAATCTATTTCAAATACTCATTTTAACAAGGATCCAAATTATTTTCTATAGAGGTTCAAATTTCACAGCAATCTTTTAAAAACAAAAGCTTCTACAGTAATAAAAACCTCTTCTAATATTTTTCAATTTGCATTACAATAATTAAATAACTCTTTCAAATCAAAATTCACAAAAAAAATTAAGGAACCTATTCTAGAAGAATTGTTGCCTTGAGGATTGATGCCAAGCTTCTCTGTAATCTTCAATTTGCCAATGTTGCCAAATCTTCCTTCAAAAAAATTGCCACTTCCTAGAGAACAAGAACAATCCATAGCCAAAAATATAACAACTTAGCTTCCTAGAATTATCACAAAGCTTCTAATATCTACAATTTCTTCAACCATAAAACAATTCTTTCATTTTCTGAAAAAACCTATGTCTTTCTTTCCCATACAAACAACTTCCTCTTTTTTCACCAATTTTCATTCATCTTTCTGTAAATCAATTTTAAGACAATAAGAAAACAAATCCATCTAACTTCTAGTTCACATAAGAAATATCTCTTCTTTAACAAACCAAGATATTTCTAAGATCTTTTCTCAAATATGAATTTAAAATTAAAAACAATTTATTTAATCTAATTTACAATTAAATAAATTATTTATTTTAATTCTTAATTAATTTAATAATTAAAATTACTTTTTTTTTTTTAGACTGTAGGAATTGGGTAGCACGACCCCCTATAAACTGCAGTGCGCCTGGTAAACTTTTTAACGTGACTGGCGGCGCTGGCGCGACATGCCTTCCGGTACCACAGGACGGGGGAGACTAGAACTCGTGACTAGCAGAGCCGCAATGGAATTACTTAGCCAACTGAGCTAGGGCCCCCGCCAATTAAAATTACTTTATAATATAACTCAAATTAAATTAATTAATTTATAATAAAATATCCATATTAATTAAATACTTAATCACAACATATAATTCAATTAATTAAATATTTAAATCAAATACACATTTAATCTACCAAATTAAACTTGCACAATAATAAAATACCTAGAACAACAATGATAAGGCTAAGACCAAAACTCAGACTGACGACACACTACACTAGGGTAAAGGTATAACTGGTAGCCCATTACTATCACCTAATATTACTGTTGAGTAGTGGACACGCTCAAACCTGTGAAACCAGGTGAAGTCGTTGTCATATGCCTACAAACCTACAACACAAGAAAGATTTGTACATGTATACATATAGTAATTCATACACACCGTGAAGAGAGAATCACGGAAATCATAGGGCACTCGCAAGCAAGTGATGCAATAACATTCTCTTCATCAATAGAATGTCACATCAACTGACGAGATAATATATCGATTAAAATACAATAAGCATATATAGAAATGTCATCACAACTAAGCATATATGCAAACATAAAACATATTAAACATAATCACCATCCATATAATGTGTCATCACATCAATATAATCTATCATCACTCCACTGTCAGCGATAGAATAACAATAACATAAAATAAAGTCCATCAAAGTATCTGAGTTTTCAAGAAAACATAACAAATCGGAGGGGTGTTACATCCTCCCCCTAGGACTTGACTTACTCTTGGAAGTTGCAAGCTTAGGTAAACATACATAGTTACAAACCACATCATAAGGCAATAGCTACTCATCAGCATAACAAACACATTCATGAACCAAAAGATACATGCAATCATATTATCCAACACAATAATAATTCCATAAATTCAACATATCATAAACATCAATACATAATGTCACAATCATCTAGATAAAATGAAATTTCATCCAACACAATCTAAAATGGTGAAACAACCAACTATAAGGTCTCAAGCATAAAATATAATATAAGTATCAAAGTTTAATAATCATAACATAGTATAAAGTATCAAACCATCTAAGCAACAAAGAAGGTTCAACAACCCTCTAACAACTATCGAGCTAATCACTGCCTGAAAGAGGACACTCCTCTGGATCCTCATCATAATCTACTACCACAATAATGGAAGAAAAAGACTGAGCATGAAGGCTCTCCTTCCCTTCCTTGGATAGTAGGGGATTGTTAGATCTTGGCAGTCTTTCTTGCCTTTCCTTTCTTCTTTACAGACTTTGACCCTTCCATCCCTACACAAAACCAGGGGTAAAAATTGGATTCCAAGAAATTTTAAATCACAACAATCCACAATACACCAATTTCCATAATGCATTCCCCAGTAGGAAGGATATCAGTGCATTGCGCACTACACCAAGGGTCCTATCCTTTTCACTAGTTTTCTGCACCATTGGACCAACACCACCTAATGAAAACTTTAGGGTAGACAAGTGAGAACAACCCAAAAGGAAAAACATAAAATAAAGAGTACAACACCTTTGTGCTTAGCCTAGTGGTTATCCATAGTGGTAAACACACTATGTGATCTACCTATGTCACCTACTATCAGCTCTGAAGCCGCTACCCTCTGAGTATATCCTAATGTGTCCTTATTGGGACACTACCGCACTATGTAACCCTATTGGCCACAAGCAAAACACCGAATACCCCTGCCAAAAGCTCCACCTCTAGAAGGTGCACTAGATGGTTGGAAACTACCCCTAAAGGTAGATTGAGTACTCTGTAGTGGTTGTGCATTATTGAAGTGTTTGACATGCCTCTAGTTCTGGTCACCCCCTGACTGATATTTATCATTCTATCTAGGTGGAAAATCTTTTCATTTTCCCCACGAGTTTTGGTACTGCCCACTCTGTGTAGGCACCTATTGCATCCTAGGTAATCCAAATCCTAGTGTATGGCCACTACGTCCATTAATCATAGACAAAGAACTCTATGTTGGCTGATAGACACAATTACGATGAGCTTGTAGCCAACTCTCTTCTCTGTTCTTCTAAAACCAAATACCACCTTGTTGGGACCGAGAATTCTTATGTTTGAATAGTGGGGGTTGTTTTTGCTCACCCTTAGTAGGTTCCTGATGTCCCTTGGGAGTTTGAGATTGACCACCCTGAGATTCAACACCAATGGAAGGTGCATTGCCAATTTGAACCCTTGTTTGTTCAGCTGAGACCATAACTAAATTCTCGTCAACAATCTGAGCCTTGTCCATAGCTACCACCATGGTCTTTGGCTCATGGGAAACAATGGGAGATGAATCTTGTTGACTACCTCTACAACCTCACCTAGATAACTTGATCCTACAAAAACTCACCAAGACATAAGACAAGGTATGCAACTTAAATCCTATGCAAAAACTTAATGGTTTCCATATTAACCTAGAGTTCCCAATGTTTGAACCTAGGCTCTGATACCAAGTGTAAAACCATGTCCTGTAACCTAGAGGATGTATTTTTTAGAGTAGTTTACTTCACTTGTCTTTGTTACTCTTTTTAGGAAAAAAAATTAGTTGTGCTTCTGCAGTGTTGCATTGTCCACTAGGTTGTAGGATGGGGTTTTACATAGACTCATAATGCATTGCTTCAATCAAGTGTGGATCTTGATTTTCTTTGTTTATTTATTCATGTTGTTGAAAGGTGCAAAACAATTGAGAGGGGGAGTGAATTAGTTGTCACCAATCACATCTAAAAATCTCAAACAATCATTAACTCTAGATCCACTTTAATTTGTTATTAAGTATGAGCATGAAGTGCATGTTGAAAAGAGACAATGCACATTCTTTATGGTGTTGTCATTGATGAAAACTCTTGTTAGCTAGTCGATCTACACATTGCATTTTTCTCATACCAATGGACAGATTGAAGATTAGTGTTTATTTGTTAAGCATGAATAGAGCATCTGGTAAATTTGTGTTCTTTGATTCATATTCAGATTTTCTATTATTATTTTGTGTTGTGGATCTTAGGGAGTATTGTTCGATGCATAATTTGTGTTATCCGCAAATCTTGGTACCTCATAGTGATCTAGATGTAATTTAAGAGGCCCGGTTGTCTAATTCTCTATTCATCAGTGTATGAAGGCTGACTTGGTGAATATAGTGTGTTGTGGATATTTGAGGAGTTAAATTGCTTAATTATTTTTGTGTTTGAGCTTTTTTTTTTGGGTCCTCAATATGATATGGCTGACTCTTATGGATTCACATAGGATATTATGAATGATTTGAAGTCGATAGTTTGTGAATATTTTCTTCTCTTATTGAAGATAACATGAAGTGATCAAATCCCTTGTAAAAGATATATATAATTCATCGATCATATCATTTTGGTGTTTGTTCGATGTGAGTTTATGCATGTTGCAAATATCAACAAATCTAGAAAACGATTAAGCCAAGTTTCGCTAGTGCATTAAGGATTTTTGTTGCAAGTTGAAGCAAAATAGAGTAGAAGAGCATAATCAGTTTAAAGGAGCATAATTTGATTGTTGAGCCTAACCAAAACTGTAATCAAGAATTTGTAGATGTTATTTTTCTTAGTTCAAATCTTTGGAAGTATTCCAAATTTTTGTAAGGCAGTTAGCCTTTCTATTTCTGAGCAGTGAGCTCTAGGCAGTGTGCTTGAATGCAAGTGCATTCCCATTTTGTAAACATCTTTTTGAGTATACTTAGATTATATTGTGGATTGGCCATCCATAGTGGTTTTTCTCCTAACAAGGTTTCCACGTAAAAATCCTTGTGTTATGGTTTTTTGGTTGCTTACTTTATTTTCATGCATATTTCTTTTGGATGAATGTTATAAGTGCTTTGAAAATAATATTAATAAAGTTAAAAATTGCACAACAATGACTCACCCACCCCTCTCAGTGTTGCTTGATTCCAACAATTGGTATTATAGCCTAGTTCCTTAGAAGGAGTTTAATAGCTTGGGGAAGAGCTTGCAAAGTGTTTCAATGGATTCAAGTTGTCTTCAACAACAACTTATGGTGGCCTTAGATGATCTCGATCAGTCAAAATATGAAGTCCAGGAATTGAAAGAAAATCTTGTGAATGTTGATAGATTCATTGAGTCATTGAAAGATAAAATCAATAAATCCAGGGAGAAGATAAGGGAACTTTGTGATCAGATCAAACAAGATGACAATAAATGCATTGAAGATGAACAACTAAGTCAAGCCCTAAAGGAAAAGACAAAAGAATGTGAATTTTTTTCTAGAGAGAATACAGTTTTGAAGCATAAGATGGAATCTATCACGATGAGGATGACTAAGGAGATTGAAGATAGAAAGAAGAATGAAAAAAAGCTTTCCCAATCCCTGAAAGAGAAATTAGAAGAATGCATCTGGATTACTGATGGATTCATTCAGTTGGAACATGAGTTAGAAAAAACCAAACACCATGAGGAAAATCTTGAAAAACATATTGTTGATCTCAGAGATGAACTTGCTACTACAAATGAATACGAGGAAAAGTTCAAGGTTAGCTTAGCCAAGCTTGATTAATTTATTAAGGGTCAGAGGACTGATGGTGACAAGCGAGGTCTTGGATATGAGGAAGGAGAATGTTTTGGATCTAGGCAATTGAATTCTAGATAAAGGAGATTCTGACAAGGAAATTAGATGAACAACATTGGAAGGTATCTAGTAAGACAACCTACTACTTAGAGGTTCAATGGTTATTGTTTTACTTGCAATAAATTTGGTCATATTGCAGCTCAATGTAGAAGTAGAATGATTTCAAATGGTCCATCACTCTCTAGTCAGTGCTTTAACTGTAATATGTATGGTCATAAGTCAAATGAATGCAGAAATGTGATAAACAACTTTTATAGAGATGTCAAATGTTATACATGCAATAGATTTGACCATATTGCTAATCAATGCAGATTGAGAGAAAATTAGTGGAACAACTGGTCTGGAAAAAGAAATGTGGTGTGCTACAATCACAACAAAACTAGTTACATTGCTAGATTCTATAAAAGAGGCTTGGTAAGTCAAAGAAGAAATATGTAGAAGGATGTAAAAGGAAAAGGGAAAGTTACTATAGATCAAATTAGAAAGTAGATGAAGAAAACCTTGGTGAAGAAGAGTCCCTCTGTTTTAGAAAATGAGGCAGCACCATAATCAAATTCTAGTAATTCCTCTAGGAATTCGTCTTTAGGCCTTTGGCCTAGGGGGATTAGTCAATAAAATCCTACAAACCACCTGTCAGTACTTAACACTAGAATGTGGATGGGCTCATTGATTGCATTAGTGATCAACAAATGTTGTTGAACAACTGGAGAGAGTATTTATGTGGAATTGAAGAGCCGTAGAAGAGTAATCTTTCACAGTGTATGAAAATAGGGTATCCAGATGAGTTAGGGAAAAATCATTTATTGCGTCAAAAAGGTTAGGTGTGCAAATGATAAAAAAGTCATTTCTATCTTGCATTTGTCACTTTTCACTTTGAAGAGAAGAATTTTGAAGAGCTCTAAAGTGAACTTTGGTGAAATCAAGTGTGAAGGTAATTCAAAGCTCAAACCCTACTTTGGATAAAAGGCATTTCTTAGGAAACTTGTAATCCTATGAATTTGTTGAAATGGCTACTCCATTGGTAGTTGAAGTGAAGGATAGACCCCATCCAAAATTCAAATGGCATCCTTTCAAGTTTGTTGAGATTGATCCCATAGGTGCATTTTTGTCGGTGCCATATAGAGTTTTACACATTGAAGAAATTAGGGCATATATTCGTGCTAATATTGAAGAGTTAGGAAGCTTACAGTTGCTAAATCTATATTCCAAACACATTGTTGGAGAGGATTTCTATGTTAAGCCTCAATTCAAAAGCCTAGAAGAGAAGAAATTCATGCAACTTGTGAAATTCCCCATGTTTGATGAAAATGAATGCATTTGGTACATCTTTAGTCGAGTCCATGTTGAATTTATGTGTGTGAATCAACCCTTTAAGATAACAAAAAGAGGCTATAAGAGCTATTACAGGTCTAAATTCTTTTGGTGGTTTACCAATTTTGAAGTCTATGAAGAATCAAACCATCACATATGCAACTGGTTCGACATTTGATAGAAGAGAAATGCCAATTGATAACATCATTGATGTGGATGTAAAATTTTCCTCAATGGTCATTGGTTATAAGATATATCACTCCAGTAGAGAAAATTTTATATTCAATTCTAGACCATATATGCAACTTATCAGATGGTTAGGGAGAATGTAGAATATGACTTGTGTGAATTTCTTTGAAGTCAACTTATGGAAAATATTGGAAAGATTTAAATAAATATAAGAAGAATTCTTTTAAATACAATAATATTTTATTGTGTCTATTCTTTTATTTCATGAATGAAGTTCTAGGAGTTAGAAAGGTAGTCTAGTAAAGAGGTGATAAGCCAATAGCTATTCAGATTAGAGACATGTTATTCAACCTTGGTGATAGTCAAGTCAAGCAAACTACAATTTGGGGATATCTTAAGAACTTTTAGAATGTAATGCAGCCAAGGGAAAGGATTCCTACTTCTATTGTTGAGAAGTATAAGGACACAATTTTTTTTATGGTGGATATTTATCAATGCTTAATGGAAGCAGTTGATCCTAGAACCGTTTGGATTATTTCAATGGGATATGAAGTCGAGGAAGGAATCTTAGAACTATATGCACAACATATGTTGAGCAAGCCTGTGGATCCAATAGAAAGAAGGCTTGGAACATATGCAAAAAATAACATGCAAGTCCATGAGTAGTTAAAGAAGTGGAAGTCTTTGCAGAAAGTATGGGCATATTTGGAGAAGTAGTAAGAGAAGCTAGAAGGAAGAGAGATCAAGTAGATGTCAAAAAAGAAAAGGAGCCTGCTAAAACTGAATATGCTAGTCTTGCAACATCCTCTTTCTAAACTAGATCAACAAGGAGCTTTGCACCTTTGTTTGGTCATTCAAAGAAGCTAACCCCTGTAAAAGCTTAAGTTAAGGTATCTAGTAAGAGGAAGAAGGACAAGAGAACAAGAGTGTATGAAACTATCTCAGAAGATGAAGATACAAAATCTGATGAAGTTAGTAAAATAAAGCATATGGGCACCCAAGTAGCAACAACAATCACTGTGGGAAAGCCCTCTGTTGAAAAAGAGAAAGAAAAGAAGAAGATGAACCCTGAAAACCCAATAATGCCTATAGAGGAAGTTGAAAAAGGTATACTTAAGGATGGAAATCTCAAGCCTTTATGTGATGTGTATGGTACTTTTGATACTGTCGGTCAAAGATTCCTTGAGGAGGCTACAATAAAATATTTGAATAATTTCAATATGACTCTTGTTGAAATAATGGCACAATTGCCTAAGGAATTGTATGAAATTTTGGAGATGAGGAGAGTCAATGCCTGAAATGAAGAAGAGTAGATGAGGGAAAGGATTACTGCAAATCTAAGTTTGGTAATGTCAACTAAGGAAATGCAATCAATCTTGAAAGAAGCAAAAAGAGAATTCAAGATCAAGTCAAGGATAAACAAGCTTATGTTGGATAGGACAGAAGAAGTTGCAAAAGAAACTGAGAGAATTCTAAAGGAAGTTATATTAAAGAACAAGATTGATATTGTCTCTGAAGAAGAGCATGTAGAAGCCACTTCATTTGGTTTGGTAAATGAAGATATTATAGTTCAGGATACTTAGAATCATCTTGATATGCATCATACAAAAACACCTATGGAGACTAATGCTCCAAAAGTTGTGTTGGTTGAGGAAAAGGAGATATCGGTTGAAGAGGTTGAAATTCCAAATGACAAGCATAAATTTATGGTTGAAGAATTGGTGGTTGAGGAAAAGAAGGCTGAAGTTAAGGAAATTCTAGTGGAAGCAAGAGACATTAGAGAGGTAGTGAAGAAATTTCTTGATGAGAAAAAGGAGGAATTTTATCTTGAGTAGGGAGATGCTCCTATTCATTTATCGACTTTGTCCCTAATTCAGAAAATGAGAGTTGCATCATTTGCACAAGCTAAGGCTAGGGAAGAAATTCTGAAATCCCACATTGAGGATAGCGAACTACTGAATCTTGCATTAGGTATTTTGGAGAAGATCATTCCTACTCATGTTAAGGATCAATCTAGTTCCTCCTTTAGTGAGCTGAAGAAGCTTATAAATTTGGTAAGTACTCATTTTGAGTCACTTGAGAAGTCAGATATTGTCAAGATATAGAATGATTTTGATGACAAAAGGTCTAATAGTCTGAAAGGTACAATACCTAAAGATAAATCTCTGTTAGCTACCTGTGCAAAGAATATTTGTAATGCTTTATCTGAAGGTGGAAAATTCTATAATTCATGTTTGTATTTATCAAAACATACTGAGGATAATGAGAAGGTTAACGATCATGAGAAAGAGTTTGGTGTTATTTTTGATACTTTTGATCCCTTAACTACTTTTTTTGGAGTGCAAGAAGGTCAAGTTATCTCTTTACTTGACAAAATAAAGAATCTTAACCATGGAAATGAAAGATTTTGGAAAGGGCCTGTGAACTTAGAGATTTCATTGGTCCAAAAATGGAAACCATGTTGAGTGATTTAAAGGAAGCACGAGATGCTTTGGTGGTTAGTGACCCTATAAGCCTTGAATTAGCTGAGATGCAATCTTATTTTCTTTGTGGTCACATAACTATTTTGAAGAGTCTTAAGAAGTGTTGGGACTCAAGCTTGAACTTGTTGAAAACAAATTTTGCAGATATTTTCAAGTTTGTGTAAATTATTGAAATAAATGTGTACATATGCAGTTTGAAGTTTTTTCTTTGTATGTAGATTCCATATCTTTGCCATTGATGTCAAAGGGGGAGAATAGAATAGTGCAAAATGTACATTCATCTAAGGGGGAGTTGTAGTTTTGAAGATCTTTTTAGAGTTTTCGTTGGCAGTGTATTTTTGTTGGTATTGATCTGACACAGTTATTTTTCATCAAGTGTTGCCATCAATTCAAAAAGGGGAGATTGTTGGCAAGAGAAACTGCACATGCTTTATGGTATTTTCATTCAAGGCAACCCTTGTTAGCTAGTCGATCCACATGTTGCATTTTTCCCATACCGACAGACAGATTGAAGATTAGTGTTTATCTATTAAGCACAAACAAAGCATCTGTTAAATCTATGTTATTCGATTCATATGCAAATTTTATGTTATCATTTTGTGTTGTGGATCTCAGGGAGTATTGTTTGATGCATAATTTGTGTTATCCTCAAATCTTGGTACCTTGTATCAATCTAGATGTAAGTTAAGAACCCTAGTTGTCTAATTCTTTATTCATCAGTGTACATGAAGGCCGACTTGGTGAATATAGTGTGTCACAGATATTTGAGGAGTTATTGATTAAGTATTTTTGTGTTTGAGCATTTTGTTTTGGGTCCTCACTATGTTGTGGCTAAATCTTGTGGATTCACATTAGATATTATGAATGATTTGAAGTTGATAGTTTGTGAATATTTTCTTATCTTATTGAAGTCAACATGAAGCGATAAAATCCATTGTAGTGGATATATATAGGTGATTGATTATATCATTTTGGTGTGTGTTCAATGTGATTTGATGTATGTTGTGAATATAGGTAGATATGGAAAGTGATTAAGTGTAGTTTCACTTGTGCATTAAGGATTTTTATTGTGAGTTGATGTAAAATAGAGAAAAAGAGAAGATTCAATCTGAAGGAGAAGAATTTGATTGTTGATCCTAACCAGAACTATAATCAAGAATTTGTAGATGCTATTTTTCTCAGTTTAAATCTTTGGAAGTATTCCAAACTTTTGCAGGGAAGTTAGCCTTTCTATTTCTGAGCAGTGAGCTCTAGGCAGTGTGCTTGAATGCAAGTGCATTCCCATTTTGTAAACATCCTTTTGAGTATACTTAGATTATATTGTGGATTGGCCATCCACCGTGGTTTTTCCCCTAACAAGGTTTCCATGTAAAAATCCTTGTGTTATGGTGTTGTGGTTGCTTAATTTATGTTAATGCATATTTATTTTGCTGAATGTTATAAGTGCTTTGGAGATAAGATTAATAAAGTTAAAAATTGTACAACACTGATTCCCCCCCCTCTCAGTGTTTCTTGATTCCAATATTGCAAATAATAGAAAGTAATATCAACACAAGAAACACTAGGTTTATGTGGAAAACCCAATAGGGGAAAAACCATAGTGAGGATGAAATCACAATATAAAGTAATTTCAAAAATAATTACAAAGAGGCTCACTACCAAAGGGCTCACTATCCAAGAAGGAGGATCACTACCTAAAATAGGACTCATTTTCCAACAAGGAGGCTCACTGCCTATAGATACATAAAGATAGCCTAAAATCCACCACAACAAATTACACGCATCCACAACCTTGATCAAAAGATTGCATACACCATCAACTCACTACTTTTAGGAGTCTCAGACTTTAAAGTACTGCTGCCTCAATTTAATTTTGCACACTCTTTCTTCTCACACCTATCACATTATCACACTTGTGGATCATCACACTTCAATCCTTAACATCTCAACTTGTATTTATATTATCTTCAACCTTGGAAGCTTTCTTCAAGGTCAGCTACACACACTTCATATTACAAATTCAAAGTAGGTCAACAACTCAACATTCTCGTGTTGGAAGAGAATGAGAGCTGACCAAACCCACAGTTAACCAAGACCCAAAACAACATCTCAAATAAATCACATGATTCCTTAGTTGATACATCCTTCACATGATGTGTAGACACCAATTCGGCCAAACCTAGTGAAAACAAAAATGAACTTTGAAGTAGACATTTCCGCAACAAGAAGATAACATGAAAACCACATAACATGCTTCACAATACACTAGAACACATCTCAAATTCCTTCAGATTAATTCATAGCAAATACAACAACCTTCATACACATAATACTTTCCATCAGTCCATCTGGACTATACAAAAACACACAATAATTCTGAACCTAGTCTTCTAGATCTCCAAACTATGAAAACCTTTGACATAACATAGATAACACCATTACAATCCTTCTACCAGATCTGCAAGACCTAAAACAACCTAGAAAAGTACTACAAAGTAGATACATTTCTCCTAGTAATAGACAAACAACATTGCCAACCCAATTCACACACTGCTGAGCACAACTTTCACCCTCCATCAAATCAAAAGCTCTAATATAGGATATATCACCCAATGATTCCCTTAAACAACACTTCAAATCCACACAACCATAGGATCAACACAAAAGAAATGCAAATCACAAATTTGAGCACATGCTGAACACATATAATTTTGTCTTCACTATTTCTCAAAAGCACTTGGTAACTCATCATATTAGCACACCTGCAACACCATAAAGATCGCTCCATGTACTCACAAAATCTCTATAGTATCTCAAATATACATGCACAACCTACAATCACTTGTTTCCTTTCTCCACAAAATCATATACTATGTTGACATCAATGCCAACATTAATGGCAACACCACCATACTCATTAATACTTGCAACAATCTCCTCCTTTGTCATTGATGGCAACACATGATGTGAAAAACCACCAAAGACACAATAAACACTCTTATTTATTTTCTATATTAGACAACCTACACAACATTCTTGCAAACTCTTTTCCTTACAATATTCTCTCTCTCTATCTCTCCTCTCAAATTTTTCTTTTTCACATGAATCTATATCCCCCTTTGACATCAATGGAAAATAACAAAAATTATGATCACTCCCCCTTAGGATTGCACCCACATCTCATACTACAAAAATGATACTTCCTACTCCCCCTTAGGAGTAGACCTTAGTCATCAGTCCAAACAAATGAAGAATCTATAGATCCACTAGACTGATGCAACTCCATGTGCACGTAGTTCAAATAAGGAGGGGCAGTAAACCCCAAATTCTCCCTAAGATAAAAGTATCCTTTGGAAGAGCCTTATTAAATATATCAACAATTTGATCCTTTGTAGGCACATATTCCAACCTGACTTCATTATCCAATACCTTTTCTCTCAAGAAATGATATCTAATAGATATGTTCTTTGTCCTTGAATACATTGCCAGATTATTTGAAATATTTATTGCAATTGTATTATCACATAAGATAGGGATAGGATCATCACATATCACTCCTATATCCTTCAATGTTTGCTTCATCCATAGTACCTATGTGCAGTAAGATGTTGCAATAATGTACTCAAATTTTGTAGTGGATAAATAAATTGAATCTCATTTCTTGCTTGGCAATGAAAATGATCTTCCTCCAAGAAAGAATGCACCACCACTTGTACTCTTTTGGTTATCAACACAACTGGCCCAATCTGCATTGGTGTAAGCACTCAAAGTGAAATCAGTATCCTTAGGATACCACAAGCCATAATTTGGAGTGCCTTTTAGTTATCTAAATATCCTTTTCATAGTTGTAACATGTGCTTCTTTAGGTTCTTCTTGAAATCTGGAAACCAAACATACTGCATGCATGATATTTTGTCTAGTAGCAGTAAGATATAAAATTCCACCAATCATAGATCTGTTAATGCTCTAATCAACTTTAGGAGATTCATCATCTCTACTCAGTTTGCATCCGGTCACCATAGGGGTATAGACTAGTTTGGAGTCATCCATTCCAAACTTCCTCATCAGTTATTTAACACACTTTGATTGTGAAATGAATATGCCTTTATTAGTTTTATTCACTTGTAGTCCAAGAAACAAATTCAACTCACCAATCATAGACATTTCAAACTCTTTTTGCATCTCCTTTGCAAATCCCTTGCACATACCCTTGTTTCCTCTAAAGATAATATCATCAACAT
This sequence comes from Sequoia sempervirens, assembly GCA_007258455.2. Classification (NCBI taxonomy): domain Eukaryota; kingdom Viridiplantae; phylum Streptophyta; class Pinopsida; order Cupressales; family Cupressaceae; genus Sequoia; species Sequoia sempervirens. Next base: position 1,019,511,077 of record VDFB02281492.1, on the reverse strand, counting down.
ACACAACCACTATCAACATTTTGTTTCCTTCAACCTTGAAATAGAGATTAATATCTTTGGAGCCTTTGCTAAACCCTTGCTATGCCAAATATTTATCCAACTTTCCATACCATACTATGGGAGCCTATTTAAGTCCATATAGTGCCTCTTTCAATTTACAGACCATATCTAGTTTATCTGATAACTGAAATCCCTTTGGTTGTTCCATGTACACCTCTTCTTCCAATTCTCCATTCAGAAATGCAGACTTAACATCCATCTAATATACCTTGAAATATTTGTGAGCAAAAAATGCCAAAAAAATCTTAATAGCCTCCATTCTTACCACTGGGGAAAATGTCTCCTCAAAGTCTATTACTTCAACTTGTGAATAACCTTTGCATACAATTCTTGGTTTATTTCTCACTACTTCACCATTCTCATTCATCTTATTCTTGAACACCCACTTTGAACCAATTATGTTCTTGTTTACAAGTCTAGGAACCAATTCCCATGTCTAATTCTTCTTTATCTGCTATAGCTCCTCTTTCATTTTTCTAACCCAATTCTCATATTTTCATGCTTCACACATTGTTTTAGGTTCTATCTTCAAAAGTAAACATAGATTTACCTCAACTATCACCACTTTTCTTCTTGTCTTTACACTTTCACTTTTATCTCCAATTATTTGTTCTTCAGGATGATTTTTCTATACATATTTTGGGGTCTTAGGAGTAGGTTATAGAGCTTCTTCTTCTTCTTCAATTTTTTCTTCTTACTTATTTTGTTCTTGTAATTTTCCATAGATAGGTTCATCTGGTTCAAATTCACTTATTTCAACTAGTTTGTGCATATCTTCAACAACCTTTACATTTGCACTCTCAACAATCTTCCTCAATATTTTATTGAAGAATGTATAAGATTTGCTACTAGTTGAATATCCAAGGAAAATACCTTCGTCACATCTTACATTCAAATTTCCAAGGTTCTCATCATCTCTTTTAATATAACATCTACTTCCAAACACCTTAAAGTACTTAATAGTAGGAATTTTTCTAGTCCACAACTCATAAGGAGTCTTTGTGTTGTTACCTCTGATCTAAACTCTGTTACTAATATAAATAGCAGTGTGGATTGCTTCTATCTATTATACATCAAGTACATTTTCTTCTTTCATCATAGTTCTTGTAGCCTCTTGAACAGTCTGATTCTTCCTCTCAACAACTCCATTCTCCTGAGGAGTTCTTGGAATAGAAAAATGTATTTTTATGCCATGCTCTTCACAAATCTATTAAACTCACTGGAAGTGAATTCTCCACCTCTATCATACCTTAAACATTTGATTCTCAGGTTCACTTCATTCTCTACCCCAGCCTTGAATAATTTAAATATATCCAGAGCTTGAGATTTCTCCCTAAGAAAAGTAACCCATGTCATTCTAGAATAATCATCAATTTAAGGAGAATGAAATACCTATCAGCATTAAGACTTCCTATTCTTGTGGGACAACAAAGGTCTATATAAATCAATTCCAACATTTTGGTAGTTGATTGCTCATTTCCTTTAAAGTTGCATCTTGTTTTCTTTCCCAATTGAAAGCTTTTGCAATTAGTATTGGTAAGATTTATGATTTTAGGTAGATCCCAAACAACTTCTCTTGAACTAATCCTGATTGGATTGTCAAAGTTTACATGTCCCATCCTTTGATGCCATAGCCAAATTTTATTAACTTGAGATACAAGGCATTGACCATCAACTCCCTTAAGTTCATAAATGTTTCCATATGTTCTTCCTAAAACAACCACAGTTCTAGACCCTTTCCTCATCTCACAAGTATTATCTTGAATACAAGTTTGAATCCTTTGGTACACATTTGTCCAACACTCAAAATATTATGCCTTAAGCCCTTAACATAATAGACATCATCAATACTATGTTTTCCATCAAAACTAACTATTCCTTTTCCAAAAATATTTGCACTAGAATCATCTCCAAACATGACTAATTCTCCATCATACTTTTCAAGTTTAGTAAACTTACTTTTGTCTCCAGGCATGTGATTTGAGTAGCCATTGTCAATCACCCAATAGTCTTCAGCTTGTCTGGCATGAAAGATAGTAACCTGAGTACCTTCTATCTCTTCCTTCTTGTTCTCTAGACCAGTTTCCCTTGCACATATTTCATGGTTAGTAGACACTAATTTATTCTCTAAGGCTAGAAACAAGAATTCATCATTATCACCCTCAAAATTAGATTCATCATCAGAAATTCCAGCATCTTCTCTAACATAGTACAATTTCTTGAACTTCTTATCCTTTTTATCTTTATTGTCTTTGCTCTTCTTGTTTATAACTCTATTTGGACATCTTGAAGCATAGTGACCAATATTTCCATAATTGAAACATTTAAAAGGTAACATACCTTTGTACTTACTGGTACCTTTCTTCAATTTCCTTGTAAAAATTTCTTCCAACTCCTCTGAACCTTCACTATCTAGATCATCTTCTGTCTTAGTGGCTTTGAAGAATGTTTCTATTTTCTCCTTTTCTTTTCTAAATTTTCTTATTTAAAATGCAGTCAAGGTGCCAAATAACTATTCTTTAGTGAACTCCTTAGGATCATACACTTCCTCAATGGATGAGACTTTATCACTATAACTCTCCAGTAGGGTCATAAAAATATTCTCCATTACATCTTCATCTATTAGAGTACCACCTTGATTTTTGGCTTCATTTACTGTAATATCAACCCTCTAAAAATAGCTTCAAATATCTTCACCTTCTTCCATTTTCAAGTTCTCATATCTACGCTTAGATATTAGCTTCTTTGACATTTTGACTCTATCATTTCCTTCATAGATATCTTCCAAATTTTTCCAAACTTCATAAGAAGTTCCCAAAGAAATAAATTGTGTTTGCTCAGTCTTAGATAAATCACTTTAGATTGCATACCTTGCTTTTTCATTTTTCTCATAGGAAAAAATATCATCTGTAGAAGAAGGACCACTTTTTGGTGCAATACATTTTGTCTCAACTACTTTCTAGGTCTTGTAACCAAGAGAGATCAAGTAACCTCTCATCTGCACTTTCCAATAACTGTAATCAGATCCACTAAACACAAGGATTGATAATTTTTGGGCCATTGAATCTACCTCAAGTGGTTAATATTTTCTCTAAGGAACCAAAGGATCTGATACCAATTGTTGAAAGGTGCAAGACAACTAAGAGGGGGGGTAAATCAGTTTTCAGGTCAATCACATCCACTTTAATTTGTTATTAAGTATGAGCATAAAGTGCAAATAATAGAAAACAATATCTATACAAGAAATACCATATTTACATGGAAAACCAAATAAAGAAAAACCATGGTGAGGATTAACTCACAATATAAAGTATATACAAAACTAGTTACAAAGAGGTTCACTACCCAAGAAGGAGGCTCACTGCCTATAGATAGGATTCACTATCCAACAAGGAGGCTCACTACTTACAAATACAAAAAGATAGCATAAAGTCCACCACAACAAATTAAACACATCCACAACCTTGATCAGAAGATTATAGACACCATCAACTCACTACTTTGAGGAGTCTAACATATTAAAGTACTCCTGCCTCAATTCACTTTCACACACTATTTCTTCTCACACTTGTCACATCATCACACTTGTGGCTCATCACACTTCAATCCTTAACATCTCAATTTTTATTTTTACCATCTTCAATCTTAGAAACTTTCTCAAAGGTCGGTTACACACACTTCATATTACAAATTTAAACTAGGTCAACAACTCAACATTCCCATGATGGAAGAGAATGAGAGAAGACCAAACCAACACTTAACCAAGACCCAAAAAAACCTCTTAGATCAATAATATGCTTCCTTAGTTGATACATCCTTCACATGATGTGTAGACACTAGGTTGGCCAAACCTAATGAAAACAAAAATGAACTTCAAAGTATACATTTCTGCAACAAGAAGATAACATGCAGACCACATAAAAATATTCACCATACATTGGAAAACATCTTAGATGCCTTCACATTCATTTGTAGCAAATGAAATAACCTTAATACACAAAATAATTTCCATAAGTCGATCCAGACTGTATATACACACACAAGAATTTTGAACCTATTCTTCCAGAGCACCAAACCATGAACACCTTTGACAAAACATAGATAACACCATTACAATACTTCTACCAAATCCAAAAGACCTGAAACAACCCAATGGAGGACTGTGAAGAAAATACATTTCTCCCAGTCATAAGCAAAAATGTTTCCAACCTAGTTCACACACCAGTCAACACAACTTTCACTCTCCATGTAACGCCCGCCATGAAAACCCCAAAGAACAAACATTGCAAACAATTTTTTTTTTTAAATAACATAAAGTAACCATGCACCCAAACGTTAATTACATTTACATAGCACATTAACAACTAAGTGTTGCATTCTATGGGGCACACGAGGTTACTTTGCAAAACAACAATAACAAAAGTAAAAGATAATGATAAATAACATATCCATTAACATTATAATAACCATGAATAAGAGTACATCCATGAACCAAGAGTGAATGTATCACCACATTATTATACAAAATCTCTCACAATAATGTTACAAAAGTCCCTAACTATTACATCAATAGTTATAAAATACATTACATGATTAGATGAATGAATTACAATTACAATTCCCAAACATGTGGGATGATACAAAATACAATAATATTTGAATTACAAATGATCCACTGGAACAAACTCCAACTGAATGAATGCTGCAAACAAAGGATACTGATGGGGAACCCAACGGGTGCAGATCATGTTCCACCCAACCATGTGAATTATGAATAACTCACCCCCCGTGCTCAGAGGTGACAAGGAAGTTAACTCGGCCATGATTGTCAAACGAACTCCATGAACAACATAGTACAAATACAATTACAACTCAAGGTTACAATGACATAAACCACAACATTCATGAGTCAAGAAATAAGATAAAGATAAGAAACTCACCACAGTAATCAAAGCAATGACAATTAAACAAGTCCAAGGAACATTCATAAATCATTTTCAAAAGAATCTGAAACACATTAAGCATACAACTTTCAAAATGCATTTCCAAAGGCAATAAGCCACAAAGCAACGGGTGCCTAGTAGAGAGTGTCATTGCATAGCTCTCATGGGATCTCCTGGCTCTTCCTCCAACAGTGGTGCCAACCCCCATGAAGAGCCACTCTCCCTAAGACCCCTAACATAAAACAAAGCCAGGTAAGGGTTGTACTATAACGAATAAAACATATAACTCAAAATAAAACATGCGAGGCAAAACCATCTCGTGATATGGTTTAAACATGGACCCGTAGAGTTCATGCTAACAAGGAAAAAGGAAGGCCCACACCACTTCCTTTAATTAAAATAACAATTATTTTTATGGGCTGATTATAATCGTGTAGAAAGTTTAGGAGCATGGAACATATTTTTTAAGAATTGTAAGAAAAAGAAAAGAAAAAATGATTTGTTTTTCGTGTAAAAGGAATAAAGTTATGGATTAGAAAAGTGAAGCTTTTGCTGGGACAAGTATCATTTATTTACCTTACTTTGGTGCACTTTATACATGTAGGAGGATATTTTTTAACTTCAACACCTAGGAAACTTTATTTCACCACCTTGTATTTTACTTGGGCGTATATCACATGTAGAGGAGAATAACACATCTCTAATGCCTAGCCTTGGATTCTTGACTTATCAAACATAGGCGCATATAGCAAGATTGGAGGAATAAAACTTCTCAACATCCTTTCTTTGACTTGTGACTCTTGAGCTCCTTCATTTTTGTCTTCACATGCCCTTATTTGGGCACATTTTGTGCTGTGTGGAGGATGGAGTTCAATACATGGGCACATTTGGGAGGTGGTGGAGAATATCCCATACTTAGAAATTTTCTTTCATGCTTGGCTTGAGGTGAGGGCGCATTTTGCCTATGGTGAAGGATAAACTTTGTTGACTCTTTGACTTTTTCCTAACTTTGTTGACTCTTTGACTCTTGAACACAGTCAAGTTGGATAATTTTTAAAGAAAAACCATGATAAATTTAAACAACCAGATGGGAAAGACACAATTGTTTTCAAATCAAATGAATTTTCTCCATACGATTTGCTATTCCTTAAAATATAAATATCAAGAGTTTTCGTTCTCTTTCACATAATATTATATTTAACTAAAAACTCAGACAGATGTTTCCTTTGCAACACAAATTCATTCAAATCATAATTTTTGTTTATTCTGCAGATTCAGAGAAATCAAAGGTAGAGACGGAACCTAGAGTCCTGCACTTACTCGAGAATTTGATGATGCTCGTTTGATTTTGATGGCCCCTATGAAGAGCTTCTCGTTCCTGCTTCGAAGTCTCCTCTCTAGAATACCGTGCTCAAATCTCAAAACCCAATCCTTAATCCGAAGACTCTTCCCAAAATATTTCAAACAAAAGAATGGAAATATCCTTTCCGAAAACTTCAGAAGATGCAAAAATGCATAACAATTATTGTCAACTTCTGTCTCAATAATTTTCTCTGTGTAAAAACTCACAAAAATTTAATTAAATAAAATATATTACCCCTTTCTTTCAAAAGCTCTCAAAAATCACAAATAAAAGAAATTATATTTTTTTAAAAGCAAGCTTTTCAGTCAGATCTAAGTTCTCATTCGTTCTCACAACTTTTTCATTCTTTTATTTATTTATTTTTCTATTTTTAATACTTTTTGTTTTAATTTCCATTTTTACAACTTTACTTCCAAAGAACATTATCTAATTAATTTAAATAATTTATTCTAACAATTATACTCAACAAGATAATTAATTAAAATAATAAAACACAATTTGATATTTTAATTATCATTTAATAAACTCGTGACTTTTTAAAAATAAATAAAACATTTAAAAGTTTAAATACAATTTAATCTAACATTAAAATAAACAATCATTTCCATCATTTAAATAAAATAAATCACAGCTTATAAAATACCAACATTAATATAATACAACATAACACAACCACAAACCACAATAATGAAAACTACAAAAACATACAATACCAATCAAAAAAGATGGCCTGACATCATGGGACGGTATGACTTCCAAGTCATCTCTGTTTCAACATTATGTCGTTGGGTTATTGGTGCTTGCCCTGTCCTGCCGAAGCAGGTGGAATCAAGACTATGTACCTACAATCCCTACATACAAACGAAGTCGTGTACATGTGCATACGTATATAAAATAAAAGCATTGTATTGTGAGAAGGAATTGTAGCATAGTAGGGCACCTGCGAATGAGTGGTGCTACACTGTCCTTCATCACATCTATCCAAACAATATAATGTAATTGATAAATTAATTATTTCTAAACTAACAAATCATATCATATCATCATGAACAATTACTAATTCATTGCATCACCACCTAATACTGCATCTATATAAAAACATCACCAATTAAATGCAATCATAATGTAATATCATACTCACAAAATACCATTAGAAGCTCTTGTCCCATCTTCCTCTTCCAATTCCTTAGCCAGTCTACCTACACATCCCAGGTGAGAATGGAGGGGTACTACATCCTCCCCCCCTAAAACTCGACTTACTCCTGGAAGTCACATGGCTCAAAATGGAAACATAACCACATTAGTACCAAATTTTCTCTAATCTATAATTGATGTACACCCTCTTTTTGAATCATTGCAATTAGAATCACTATCCAGCTTCACATTTGAAAATAATATGTTCTTAACTACTTTTATTTATAATTCCTTACATCTCTTACAATAACATACTTGGTTTCAGCATTAATAACAAAGCAAGTACTCCTATTAACTCAATTTTCCATTTACACAACACACATCTTTAAAATATCATAGAAGGAAAACACATCAAATGATTACTTGAAATTAATAAAAATAAACACCATATCATGTTTCAGTAACATATTTTAAGTCACAATTTATGATTCTTAATAATATCCAATCTATTTTATACCACAGAGTCACAATATACCCACATTTAAGACAACATGGTTATCCCTCTTTTACATCAATAGGCACAAAATATAAGAAATATTCTTCTAACACATACATACACAGTCACATCACTAGGAACTACACAACACAAGGCTACACAAGGGTCCATCTGGACACTAGAAAGTAGCATACTAAACCATGAAACAAAATCCATGACCCAAGAGCCAATATCCATCTCACATAAACCATACCTCACACTCAATGGCTTGATGGTGTTAGGCCACACACACATGTCGAGACCATCCAAACAAGACCAATATGACCCATCTCTTGTTGTACAAGGTGGTTAGCCTCCAAGAGATAATCATCACACATAGGTGGGTAGTGGGTCCTAGCTATAAAATAGCCTCACATACCCCCATCCTCAAGGTTCTCTGTGTCTACTTCCTTGTATACACTCACCAAGCCCGCCTCATACATCCTTGGAGAGGAATCACAATACGACACATGGATGACCTCGAAAACAACAAGGATAAACTAGTTTAGCCACCAAAGTCATAAAATAAACATCAAATAAGATTCAATTTCAACAGTAAAGCAAGAAATGCACGTAATGTCAACACTAAATCAAATGTAACCACAATGGCTATGCGAGAATAAGTCACAAAGTGTGACTAAACCATTACAATCAAACATAAACAAAATGTCAGCCTTCAAGGTCTATTGAAAATCATCAACAATCATAAAGGAAATCCTCAATCTTCAAAATTGCACAATACAACACTATGTGACTAGGTACTAGCCACCAAATGAGGAAGGAGGAAACATCATCCGACTATAACAATAGCCCTCATGTGGTGCAGAGTGAGCATGCTAGATCCACATGACCCAGAGTGTGCTCCTCGGCTACACCCTACCTCGCATCGTCACGGGACATGGTCATACGCCAGTCGAAGAAGGTACACATTGATGTATGCTGCATGGCAGTGTGTTTGTGGCTCCGTGGAAGTAGGCACGTGTAGACACACCCCACATAGCAATACCTCATGGAGAAGGCACACACAAGTACTCACCATCACCAGAGGTATACATGGCAAGGACATACCCATATGCTAACTGACCCAAACACTGTCGAAAGCAAACATGAGTATCCCTCTACAAGTGTGTGAGGCCCCATTACACTCATCACACAAGTAGGCTATCATAACACAATCTCATAGTGCGCCTTCACGTGTCTATGCATGTGGCATCGTGTCCTCAAGCCCAACTCGCTACCATTAGCAACACATCATCATCACCAGCACTGTGTCAGAACATCAGTGGGGTGTGGCATCATATCCATTGCATCATGGTTGAACATGTGCAGATATGGTGTATGCAATACATATATGAGCATATCAATATGGGGCTACTCAAGCTTCACCTCTCATACAGACGAGGTTGACTCGCTAATGCCAGGTCAACGTCCCTATGGATGGTCATGCATAAACTAACAATCCAATGTTAAACTCAAAACTATGGGGTTTAGGCTAGCTCATATGGATCAAGTACCCTGATCCATGATAAGGGGAAGTAGTGAGTACGTTTCCTCGGGATCGGTTGAGCTAACACTACTCTACATCGCAGTATGCGTATGCTACACACTTCGCCCAAGGAACTTTGTGGCTGCTACTACCCCTTCACAGATTGAGGGACTAGAGAACCAAAAGCAAAGAATCCATGAAACTAGCTTTTGGCTACTCTTATATGTATAGATTTTCAACTACATGTGGGTTGGCCCTTAATTAGGTAACAAACATACAAACAAACATTATGGTATGGTTAATCCCACACCAAATACAACATATTCAGAATGGATGGGTACACCATATCTCCATCCTAAGACCTATGGGTTATGGGCCGACAAAGCAAGTACGGGGTATTCACAACACTCAACTAATGCACAGTTACTGGTTTCTCACATTTACAAGGGAAGCACAATTACATACATAATTCCACAAGTACACTTACTTTCCAACAACTACATGGTTCAAATATTTACATCATTTCCACAATCCAGCATGATCATCATGATCACTTAAGAACTTCTCTTAACAAATTGACTAGGACAACATAATGGGCTCATATGAAACCAGAGTGCCCAGTATATGAACCTAGTGCTCTGATACCAATGTTGTAACACCTGCCGTGCAAACCCTAGAGAACAAACATTGCAAACAACTTTTTTTTTTAAATAACATAAAGCAACCATGCACCCGAACATTAATTACATTTACATTGCACATTAACAAATAAGTGTTACCTTCTCTAGGGCACGCGAGGTTACTTCGCAAAACAACAATAACAAAAGTAAAAGATAATGATAAATAACATATCCATTAACATTATAATAACCATGAATAAGAGTACATCCATGAACCAAGAGTGAATGTATCACCACATTATTATACAAAATCTCTCACAATAATGTTACAAAAGTCCCCAAATATTACATCAATAGTTATACAATACATTACATGATTAGATGAATTAATTACAATTACAATTCCCAAACATGTGGGGTGATACAAATACAATAATATTTGAATTACAAATGATCCACTGGAACAAACTCCAACTGAATGAATGCTGCAAACAAAGCATACTAATGGGGAAACTAACGGGTGCAGAGCATGTTCCACCCAACCATGTGAATTATGAATAACTCACCCCCCATGCTTAGAGGTGACAAGGAAGTTAACTCGACCATGATTGTCAAATTGACTCCATGAACAACATAGTATGAATACAATTACAACTCAAGGTTACAATGACATAAACCACAACATTCACGAGTCAAGAAATAAGATAAAGATAAGAAACTCACCACAGTAATCAAAGCAATGACAATTAAACAAGTCCAAGGAACATTCACAAATCATTCTCAAAAGAATCTGAAACACATTAAGCATACAACTTTCAAAATACATTTCCAGAGGCAATAAGCCACAAAGCAATAGGTGTCTAGTAGAGAGTGTCATCGCATAGCTCTCATGGGATCTCCTGGCTCTTCCTCCAACTGAGGCGCTGACCCCCATGAAGAGCCACTCTCCCTAAGACCCCTAACATTAAAAAAAACCAAGTAAGGGTTGTACTATAATGAATAAAACATATAACTCAAAACAAAACATGCGAGGCAAAACCATCTCGCGATAACTCATAATCACAATGACTACAACCTCGTACAATCCTTCCAAATAAAACCAATAAGTTTCAACTCCAAAAGTGAAACCAAAACGAGGATAACATTCAAGATTTAAACATGCCTCTACAAAGCAAGGTTCACAATAACTAACATTGACTCATAATAATGACAAAGTTCCCACATTAAAACAAATAAGCCATCAACAACAAAATGACAAAATAAATAAGTTCCTAAGGTTCAACTCTTACAATCCCAATTAAACACTCAAAATAATTTTACAAAGTTGCACCATTAAATTTAACTCCATTCAACAATACAAATTAAGGCTAATTTTTTGTTTAAATTATTTGATAAAATTATGCCCTATATATATGTATGTATAACATTATTTAACCTTTTTAAATAAAATGCATAAATTACATTTTAAAATAAAAATAATATTAAATAAAATAATTATAATTACATTTTAAATAAAATAAATTATAATTATAATATTTAATAAAATAATTAAAAAAAAAAACAAAATGTAAATATATACATATATATATAAATATATATATAAAATAAATAAATAAAAACAGCAAACTAAAAACACAAGTGGTTGCCGTATGGGGACTGCGCAACAGTCCCCACCTGCTGTACGCAGCAATCCATACAGATTGCTGCGCACAGCAGTCCGTGTGGACTACTGTGCAGTCCGCAGCCCCAATGGGTAGGGGGGAAGGTTACAGCACTGCCGTCCCTTCTCCCTCCCCATTAAAATTTTAATTCCATCACAAATTTTTTTTTTAATAAAATTTCTTCTATAATTTTTTTTGAAAATTGAAAGTCCATTCTTTCTTACAAGTACAGATTCTGATGAACTCAGAAAACAAATTTACAATAAAATATAGAATATAGAATTCCATAAAATATATTCAAAAGATATATATATATATATATATATATATATATATATATAGCATCAAAATTTATACATATGAATACACCAACAGAAGGGTTTACAGGTACGCTACACAATCAAATATATAAACTTATTTATAAAATTTCAAATCTATTGCTTGCAAAAGAAATCATATTTATTTATTTTTCTCTAATTTGAACACAGTCAAGTTGGATAATTTTTAAAGAAAAACCATGATAAATTTAAACAACCAAATGGGAAAGACACAATTGTTTTCAAATCAAATGAATTTTCTCCATACAATTTTCTATTCCTTAAAATCTAAATATCAAGAGTTTTTGTTCTCTTTCACATAATATTATATTTAACTAAAACTCAGACAGATGTTTCCTTTGCAACACAAATTCATTCAAATCATATTTTTTGTTTATTCTGCAGATTCAGTGAAATCAAAGGTAGAGATGGAACCTGGAGTCCTACGCTTACTCGAGAATCTGATGATGCCCGTTTGATTTTGATGGCCCCTACGAAGAGCTTCTCGTTCCTGCTTCGAAGTCTCATCTCCAGAATATCGTGCTCAAATCTCGAAACCCAATCCTTAATCCGAAGACTCTTCCCAAAATATTTCAAACAAAAGAATGGAAATATCCTTTCTAAAAACTTTAGAAGATGCAGAAATGCATAACAATTATTTTCCAACTTCTGTCTCAATAATTCTCTGTGTGTGTAAAAACTCACAAAAATTTAATTAAATAAAAGATATTACCCCTTTCTTTCAAAAGCTCTCAAAAATCACAAATAAAAGAAATTATATTTTTTTAAAAGCAAGCTTTTCAGTTAGATTTGAGTTCTCATTCGTTCTCACAACTTTTTCATTCTTTTATTTATTTATTTTTCTATTTTCAATACTTTTTTTTTAATTTCCATTTTTACAACTTTACTTGCAAAGCACATTATCTAATTAATTTAAATAATTTATTCTAACAATTATCCTTAACAAGATAATTAATTAAAATAATAAAACATAGTTTGATATTTTAATTATCATTTAATAAACTCATGACTTTTTAAAAATAAATTAAACATTTAAAAATTTAAATACAATTTAATCTAACATTAAAATAAACAATCATTTCCATCATTTAAATAAAATAAACCACAACTTATAAAATACCAACATTAATATAATACAACATAACACAACCACAAACCACAATAATGACAACTACAAAAACATACAATACCAATCAAACAAGATGGTCTGACATCATGGGACGGGATGACTTCCAAGTCATCTCTATTTCAACATTATGCCATTGGGTTATTGGTGCTCGCCCTGTCCCACTGAAGCAAGTGGAATCAAGACTATGTACCTGCAATCCCTGCATACAAACGAAGTCATGTACATGTGCATACGTATATAAAATCAAAGCATTGTATTGTGAGAAGGAATTGTAGCGTAGCAGGGCACCTGCAAATGAGTGGTGCTACACTGTCCTTCATCACATCTATCCAAACAATATAATGCAACCGATAAATTAATCATTTCTAAACTAACAAATCATATCATATCATCATGAACAATTACTAATTCACTGCATCACCATCTAATACTGCATCTATATAAAAACATCACCAATTAAATGCAATCATAATGTAATATCATACTCACAAAAATACCATTAGAAGCTCTTGTCCCATCTTCCTCTTCCGATTCCTTAGCCAGACTACCTGCACATCCCAGGTGGGAATGGAGGGGTACTACACTCCATCATACCAGAATCTCTAATCCATGATATATCACCCAAGGATTCCCTTAAACAACACTTCAAATATACACAAGCATAAAATAAACACATAAGAAATGTAGAGGACAAAGTAGAAAAGAAAGAATACTATATAAAGCTTCAAGTTATAAAGCTTGACATCTGATGTAACATCTTTTTTTAGAATTTTATCAGTAGCTAAATTATAGTGTTAATTTATAAAAAACTATATTCAAATAATTTTAAAAAAATTTCAAAATAATACAAACATAAAATATACTAAAAATTAAACATTTTATTAGTTTACATCATTTCAAAATTCAAAACATATATGCCACTTTGTAGTGATTCAAGTTTAAAAGTTAGATCATTGTTCGTGGGTTCCCTTATAAAAGTTTGACATAACTTTGTACTTTTACCCTTTAATGAGAGGCAAGATAATCATCTTCTATTCTAAGAATTGTGAAATTGTGTTGCGAAGGGTGTCGGGTAAGGGAGTGAATTTCCTTTTCAGGTCCCCATAGGTAAAGGGCATCATGGATTTAATAGTAGTGACTTGGTTATTAGCATTCTGAGTTGTTTGTTGAAGGGGATTATGTAATACCCCTCCCCTTATTGTTTGGATTTATTATTTTTCAATGCGTTGTTTGCTACTTATGACTATGATGGTTTTGTTTGATTGGGTTAGTTAGATGATGCTATTATTTCGTTATGGACATGTTTGGAATTATGATATGATGTAGTGATTTAATTTAATATGTTATGAGATGATTGTTAGTTAGAAATGTAATTCATTGATTATGTTATAATTGTTAGAATAGGTGTGACGAAGGACAATATAGCATCACTCGTTCACGAGTGCCCTGTTATGTTGCGATTCCTTCTCACAATGCAGTACTTTGATTTAATGCTTTGATATATATAAATATATGCACATGTACACAACTTCGTTTGTATGCAGGATTGCAGGTATAAGTCTCGATTCCACCTGCTTCGGCAGGACAGGGCGAGCACCAAATAACCCAACGGATAAATGTTGATACAGAGGTGACGATGAAGTCCTTCCGTCCCATGATGTCAGATCGTCTCGTTTGTCTGGTATTGTTTATTTTCTGTAATTGTCGTCATTGTGGTTGTGTTGTGTATGTCGTACTTTATTAATGTGAGTGTTTAATAGGTGGTGATTTAGTTAATTGAATGTGGATAATAATTGGTTATTTTAATGTTGATTTATTTGTATGAAAATATTTAAATGTTTTATTTAATTTTTATAAAGTCATGTGTTGTGATTAAATAATAATTAAATATTAAAGGTATTTTAATTATTTTAATTAATTATTAGGTGGGGATAATTATTAGAATAATTTATTTAATTAAATAGAAAATGTGTTGTGCAAGAAAGTGGTAAAATAGAAATTAAAGCAAGAAAACAAATAAAAGATTAAAAAAAGACTGTATGAGCCAATAGGAATTAAGAGTTGGGAAAAAGCTAGTTTTAAAGAATGGATTTTTCTTTTAATTGGGATTTTTGAGAGTTTTGGGAGAAGGGACAATATATTTTTATATTATTATGAATTTTTGGGGGTTTTTACACAGACAGAGAGATTTGGATTACAGAAGTTGTGCATGAGTTTGGTGGTGTATTCTGAAAGTTTAGAAAGGGTATTGAAATCTTCTGTTGTATTTGGAGAAGAATTTTAGGGAGAGATTGTCAATCTATTTTTGGTGTATGTTCTGGAGAGTCTTCTGAACAACAAAATAGGATTCAAGTTCGAAGGTGAAGTTCTATGGAGGATATTCGGAGGCACGATCAAGGAACACCTCGAGGGCATCAGAATCAACCAGGCATCTTCAGACTTTCGAATAAGCGTTGGACACCAGGTTCTTCTTATACTTTCTTTCTAGTATTTTTCCTTCATCTTTGTGCTTCAGAGAAAACAAAACAAAATTTAGTAAATATGGTTTATAGGAAAATAAACTACTATTTGAATTGAAAATTAGTGAAATATCGTAGACTTGAAATCAAGGAAAATTATAATAATTGTACTGTCTCTCAAATTTGTCAAAAAAAACAATAGAAAATCCGATCATCTGGAATCTCCAACTCAAAAAAATAATAATAATAATAATAAGATTTTAGAAAAATAATATCTTTATTGAAAATATTTTATCTTGAGGTTTTAGATATGTATTATTTTAGTGTGATTGGATCTATTTATTCTCTGTATTTTCCCTTTATTCTGATATTCATCCTCTGTACTTGTATTCAGTATATTTATATTTATTTATATATATATATATATAGTTTTATATTGTTTTATATACATTTTGATTTATATTGTTGTTTATATTTACATTAAATTTTCGCGTCGGCCGAGGCCGTAATTCGTCTAAAATTCGTATTAATAAAAAAAAAAAAAAGGATTTACTGTGTTCATTTTTAAATCAAATGTTTTATCGAATTTTATATTTTTTTATAATAAAAAATAAAAAATAAAATAAAAATAAAATTTATATTACAGGGGGCGGTGAAGGGACGGCCGAAGCCGTACCCTCCACCTCCCTCCTGCCGTGTGTTGCGTAGCCAGCAGTCATAAAGACTGTTGCGTAGTCAAAAGACTGTTGCTGTACACAGCAGCCTTTAAGGCTGCTGCGTACAGTGAGCAGGCCGGCGGCTAGGCGTATGCCTTTTTGGATGTTTGTTGATTTTTATTTTTTATTTATTTTATATTTAGTTTTAATATTTATAAATGTTTATATATATTTTAAATGCATTTTGTTAAATTTTAATTATATATATATATAATTTAATTAATGTTATTTTGTTATTGGATGAGTATTTAATTTATTAAATATAATAATTATATTTAATTTAATTAATTGAATATAATATTTTAAAATTTAGTTTATTACTAAATATAATAATTGCAATTTATCGAAAATGTAATTCTGATTATTTTATTTAATATTTTTGTTAGTTTATAATGTAAGTAAATTATAGTTTAGGATTAATTTGTATTATAAAAAAATAAAAATAAAATAAAATAAAGGGGATTATTTTATTGGTTGGGCAAATAATACAATCGGGAATTCATTTATTTTTATTTGTTGTGAAATTATGTTCAGATAATGACATTTCGTTTTATCTGGTGTTAGGAACCTGATACTCTTTTGTAACTGACTTAAGTTTATTTTATTTTAAATGCATTGTTAGTTCTTTTCCATAATGGTCATCAGTTAGTGTTGAACCCAATTAGGGTTAGGGTGAATCTTAGTTCCAGAGGCATGTTTTAGTCTTGAATGTTATTCTTGTGTTGGTTTAACTCTTGAAGTTGATATTTGTTGCCTTATGTTGGAAGGGTTGTATGGGGTTGTGTTTTGATTATGGATTATCGTGAGATGAGGAATGCCTCGCATGGTTGGTCTTGAGATTTCTGCTTTATTTGTTTTGGTACAACCCTTGCCTTATTCTAGGTTTCTGTTAAGGGTCATAGGGAGAGTGGCTCTTTGTGGGCGTCGGCACCTTGGGTAAGAGGAAGTGCCAGGGGAACCCACGTAAGAGTAGTTAAACAAGTGATAACCTAAAAATAGAATTTAGGGGGATGGGTAGTAAAACATACAAGATAAAGAAAAATGGATTCCTTGTCTATGCATTAGGGCTACCGTAGACTAGTGATAGACTGAGTAGGTCGTGGTCGGCATAGTCGTAGTCTCGTCTTCACGAGAGATTATCGGCTCCGCATTAGCTACCCTATGGTGCCGGCGCCTCGGTGGGAGGAAGGGCCAGGTGATCCATAGATGGGTGTCGGCGCCTCGGTTAGGAGGAAGTGCCAGGGGATCCCATGAGAGCTATGCGATGACACTCTCCACTAGACGTCCTTGTTCTTGTTTTCTTGTTGCCTCTGGATATTGTTATTTTAATGTTGTTCTGATTTTAGGGTTAGGGAATCCATAGGTGGGTGCCGGCGCCTCAGTTGGAGGAAGAGCCAGGGGATCCCATGAGAGTTATGTGATGACCCTCCCTACTTGACTCCCGTCTAACTTGTTCTTGTTGCTTATTGGAATGGGTATTGAATGGTTGATTCAGAGTTATTATGGAATTGTGTTCTTTATATTGGTTCTGATTTATTTGGAAATGTATTTTGGGTGTTGGTTCGGTTCCTCTGGATGTTATCTCTTTGTGATGTTTCTTTGAATTCTTGTGAATTTGATTCATGATTGTTAAGTGTTATTACTTCATGTTATCGTGATGAGTTCTTGGTTTAACTTGTTATGTGATTTGAGTACGTCGATGGTTGTGTATTGCATACTTGAGTTGTACTTGTTCTATATCATGTTGTTGACTCGGTTTGACATTCATGGTCGGGTTCACTTCCTTGTCACCTCTAAGCACGGGGGGTGAGTTACTTTGTAATTCACATGGTTGGGTGGAACGTGCTCCACACCCGTTGGGTTCCCCATCAGCGTCTTGTCTTCTCAGCTTTCCGAAGTGCAGATGTTCCAGTGATCAGTTGTACTTCATGTTCATTATTCTTGTATCAATCCCCATGTTAGGAAATTTAATGTAAATCATGTATCAAAGAAAATTGTAATGTAATATTATTTCAATGATGTAATAGTTAGGATCAGTTGTAACTCTTTTAAGAGATGTATCATGGATGTAATTATGCGATGTTTTATTATTCTCGCATCGTGGCTTTTGGATGTATCCTTATCCTTGGTTATCATTATAAATGATATTGTTGTAATCTTTATTTTTATTTCTGTTTTGTTGTTGCGATGTAACCTCGCGTGCCCCAGAGAACTAAGTGTGTTAAAGCTATGTAATATGCTATGTGATTATGGTTTAATGTTGTTCATGTTACTTTCATTATTTAAAAAAAATAAAAAATTATTTGCATTGTGTGTGTTCTCTGGGGTTTGCACGACGGGCGTTACAACTTGGTATCAGAGCATAGGTTCATACACTGGGCACTATGTGTGCTCACTATGTAACCTTGCGTTTGGTCCTTTGAGTCTAGAGTTTCACTTTACTGTTGTCATTATTGTGAACCTGAGTTTCTTCTGTTAGCCGGTGTAGGGTTGAAGGTGCAGAAAACTGATAAGAAAGGATAGGACCCTCGGTGTAGTGCGCAATGCACCGATATCCTTCCTATCAGGGATGCACTATGAACCCTTGTGTCATTCTGTGATGTGTTTTCCAGTAATGTGAGTTGTGTGTGGTTTTTGGCGTGATCTCTGCATGTTTGTTGTGTGCTTCTCTTATCTATTTAATGGCTTCCTGGAGTAAGCCATATCCTTGGGGGGGAGGATGTAATACCCCCATGTTACTAATACTTGTATTATTATTTCTTACTCTTATGGGTGAGCTTGATTCTATTTTCTATTGGTGATTAGTTCACCATGTTGGTGTGTGAGGATGTCTCCTGTATTGGGGAACCTTATTTCCTTTTGTTTACCGGCTTCCAGGAGTAAGCCGATTTTAAGAGGGGGAGGATGTAATACCCCTCCCCTTATTGTTTGGATTTATTATTTTTCAATGCGTTGTTTGCTACTTATGACTATGATGGTTTTGTTTGATTGGGTTAGTTAGATGATGCTATTATTTCGTTATGGACATGTTTGGAATTATGATATGATGTAGTGATTTAATTTAATATGTTATGAGATGATTGTTAGTTAGAAATGTAATTCATTGATTATGTTATAATTGTTAGAATAGGTGTGAAGGACAATATAGCATCACTTTCGTTAGAAGTGCCCTGTTATGTTTGATTCCTTCTCACAATGCAGTACTTTGATTTAATGCTTTGATATATATAAATATATGCACATGTACACAACCGTTTGTATCGCGGATTGCAAGTATAAGTCTCGATTCCACCTGCTTCGAGGACAGGGCGAGCACCAAATAACCCAACGGATAAATGTTGATACAGAGGTGACGATGAAGTCCTTCCGTCCCATGATGTCAGATCGTCTCGTTTGTCTGGTATTGTTTATTTTCTGTAATTGTCGTCATTGTGGTTGTGTTGTGTATGTCGTACTTTATTAATGTGAGTGTTTAATAGGTGGTGATTTAGTTAATTGAATGTGGATAATAATTGGTTATTTTAATGTTGATTTATTTGTATGAAAATATTTAAATGTTTTATTTAATTTTTATAAAGTCATGTGTTTTGATTAAATAATAATTAAATATTAAAGGTATTTTAATTATTTTAATTAATTATCAGGTGGGGATAATTATTAGAATAATTTATTTAATTAAATAGAAAATGTGTTGTGCAAGAAAGTGGTAAAATAGAAATTAAAGCAAGAAAACAAATAAAAGATTAAAAAAAGACTGTATGAGCCAATAGGAATTAAGAGTTGGGAAAAAGCTAGTTTTAAAGAATGGATTTTTCTTTTAATTGGGATTTTTGAGAGTTTTGGGAGAAGGGACAATATATTTTTATATTATTATGAATTTTTGGGGGTTTTGACAGAGACAGAGAGATTTGGATTACAGAAGCTGTGCATGAGTTTGGTGGTGTATTCTGAAAGTTTAGGAAGGGTATTGAAATCTTCTGTTGTATTTGGAGAAGAATTTTAGGGAGAGATTGTCAATCTATTTTTGGTGTATGTTCTGGAGATTCTTCTGAACAACAAAATAGGATTCAAGTTCGAAGGTGAAGTTCTATGGAGGAGATTTGGAGGCACGATCAAGGAACACCTCGAGGGCATCAGAATCAACCAGGCATCTTCAGACTTTCGAATAAGCGTTGGACACCAGGTTCTTCTTATACTTTCTTTCTAGTATTTTTCCTTCATCTTTGTGCTTCAGAGAAAACAAAATAAAATTTAGTAAATATGGTTTATAGGAAAATAAACTACTATTTGAATTGAAAATTAGTGAAATATCGTAGACTTGAAATCAAGGAAAATTATAATAATTGTACTGTCTCTCAAATTTGTCAAAAAAAACAATAGAAAATCCGATCATCTGGAATCTCCAACTCAAAAAAATAATAATAATAATAATAAGATTTTAGAAAAATAATATCTTTATTGAAAATATTTTATCTTGAGGTTTTAGATATGTATTATTTTAGTGTGATTGGATCTATTTATTCTCTGTATTTTCCCTTTATTCTGATATTCATCCTCTGTACTTGTATTCAGTATATTTATATTTATTTATATATATATATAGTTTTATATTGTTTTATATACATTTTGATTTATATTGTTGTTTATATTTACATTAAATTTTCGCGTCGGCCGAGGCCGTAATTCGTCTAAAATTCGTATTAATAAAAAAAAAAAAAAGGATTTACTGTGTTCATTTTTAAATCAAATGTTTTATCGAATTTTATATTTTTTTATAATAAATAAAATAAATAAAATAAAAATAAAATTTATATTACAGGGGGCGGTGAAGGGACGGCCGAAGCCGTACCCTCCACCTCCCTCCTGCCGTGTGTTGCGTAGCCAGCAGTCATAAAGACTGTTGCGTACGCAGCAGTCTTAAAGACTGTTGCGTACACAGCAGCCTTTAAGGCTGCTGCGTACAGTGAGCAGGCCGGCGGCTAGGCGTATGCCTTTTTGGATGTTTGTTGATTTTTATTTTTTATTTATTTTATATTTAGTTTTAATATTTATAAATGTTTATATATATTTTAAATGCATTTTGTTAAATTTTAATTATATATATATATAATTTAATTAATGTTATTTTGTTATTGGATGAGTATTTAATTTATTAAATATAATAATTATATTTAATTTAATTAATTGAATATAATATTTTTAATTTAGTTTATTACTAAATATAATAATTGCAATTTATCGAAAATGTAATTCTGATTATTTTATTTAATATTTTTGTTAGTTTATAATGTAAGTAAATTATAGTTTAGGATTAATTTGTATTATAAAAAAAATAAAAATAAAGGGGATTATTTTATTGGTTGGGCAAATAATACAATCGGGAATTCATTTATTTTTATTTGTTGTGAAATTATGTCGAGATAATGACATTTCGTTTTATTTGGTGTTAGGAACCTGATACTCTTTTGTAATTGACTTAAGTTTATTTTATTTTAAATGCATTGTTAGTTCTTTTCCGTAATGGTCATCGGTTAGTGTTGAACCCAATTAGGGTTAGGGTGAATCTTAGTTCCAGAGGCATGTTTTAGTCTTGAATGTTATTCTTGTGTTGGTTTAACTCTTGAAGTTGATATTTGTTGCCTTATGTTGGAAGGGTTGTATGGGGTTGTGTTTTGATTATGGATTATCGCGAGATGAGGAATGCCTCGCATGGTTGGTCTTGATATTTCTGCTTTATTTGTTTTGGTACAACCCTTGCCTTATTCTAGGTTTCTGTTAAGGGTCATAGGGAGAGTGGCTCTTCGTGGGCGTCAGCGCCTCGGGTAAGAGGAAGTGCCAGGGGAACCCACGTAAGAGTAGTTAAACAAGTGATAACCTAAAAATAGAATTTAGGGGGATGGGTAGTAAAACATACAAGATAAAGAAAAATCGATTCCTCGTCTATGCATTAGGGCTACCGTAGACTAGTGATAGACTGAGTAGGTCATGGTCGGCATAGTCGTAGTCTCGTCTTCACGAGAGATTATCGGCTCTGCATTAGCTACCCTATGGTGCCGGCGCCTCGGTGGGAGGAAGGGCCAGGTGATCCATAGATGGGTGCCGGCGCCTCGGTTAGGAGGAAGTGCCAGGGGATCCCATGAGAGCTATGCGATGACACTCTCCACTAGACGTCCTTGTTCTTGTTTTCTTGTTGCCTCTGGATATTGTTATTTTAATGTTGTTCTGATTTTAGGGTTAGGGAATCCATAGGTGGGTGCCGGCGCCTCAGTTGGAGGAAGAGCCAGGGGATCCCATGAGAGTTATGTGATGACCCTCCCTACATGACTCCCATCTAACTTGTTCTTGTTGCTTATTGGAATGGGTATTGAATGGTTGATTCAGAGTTATTATGGAATTGTGTTCTTTATATTGGTTCTGATTTATTTGGAAATGTATTTTGGGTGTTGGTTCGGTTCCTCTGGATGTTATCTCTTTGTGATGTTTCTTTGAATTCTTGTGAATTTGATTCATGATTGTTAAGTGTTATTACTTCATGTTATCGTGATGAGTTCTTGGTTTAACTTGTTATGTGATTTGAGTACGTCGATGGTTGTGTATTGCATACTTGAGTTGTACTTGTTCTATATCATGTTGTTGACTCGGTTTGACATTCATGGTCGGGTTCACTTCCTTGTCACCTCTGAGCACGGGGGGTGAGTTACTTTGTAATTCACATGGTTGGGTGGAACGTGCTCCACACCCGTTGGGTTCCCCATCAGTGTCTTGTCTTCTCAGCTTTCCGCAGTGCAGATGTTCCAGTGATCAGTTGTACTTCATGTTCATTATTCTTGTATCAATCCCCATGTTAGGAAATTTAATGTAAATCATGTATCAAAGAAAATTGTAATGTAATATTATTTCAATGATGTAATAGTTAGGATCAGTTGTAACTCTTTTAAGAGATGTATCATGGATGTAATTATGCGATGTTTTATTATTCTCGCATCGTGGCTTTTGGATGTATCCTTATCCTTGGTTATCATTATAAATGATATTGTTGTAATCTTTATTTTTATTTCTGTTTTGTTGTTGCGATGTAACCTCGCGTGCCCCAGAGAACTAAGTGTGTTAAAGCTATGTAATATGCTATGTGATTATGGTTTAATGTTGTTCATGTTACTTTCATTATTTAAAAAAAATAAAAAATTATTTGCATTGTGTGTGTTCTCTGGGGTTTGCACGACAGGCAGACAACTTGGTATCAGAGCATAGGTTCATACACTGGGCACTATGTGTGCTCACTATGTAACCTTGCGTTTAGTCCTTTGAGTCTAGAGTTTCACTTTACTGTTGTCATTATTGTGAACCTGAGTTTCTTCTGTTGGCCGGTGTAGGTTTGAAGGTGCAGAAAACTGATAAGAAAGGATAGGACCCTCGGTGTAGTGCGCAATGCACCGATATCCTTCCTATCAGGGATGCACTATGAACCCTTGTGTCATTCTGTGATGTGTTTTCCAGTAATGTGAGTTATGTGTGTGGTTTTTGGCGTGATCTCTGCATGTTTGTTGTGTGCTTCTCTTATCTATTTAATGGCTTCCTGGAGTAAGCCATATCCTTGGGGGGGAGGATGTAATACCCCCATGTTACTAATACTTGTATTATTATTTATTACTCTTATGGGTGAGCTTGATTCTATTTTCTATTGGTGATTAGTTCACCATCTTGGTGTGTGAGGATGTCTCCTGTATTGGGGAACCTTATTTCCTTTTGTTTACCGGCTTCCAGGAGTAAGCCGATTTTAAGAGGGGGAGGATGTAATACCCCTCCCCTTATTGTTTGGATTTATTATTTTTCAATGCGTTGTTTGCTACTTATGACTATGATGGTTTTGTTTGATTGGGTTAGTTAGATGATGCTATTATTTCGTTATGGACATGTTTGGAATTATGATATGATGTAGTGATTTAATTTAATATGTTATGAGATGATTGTTAGTTAGAAATGTAATTCATTGATTATGTTATAATTGTTAGAATAGGTGTGACGAAGGACAATATAGCATCACTCGTTCGCGAGTGCCCTGTTATGTTGCGATTCCTTCTCACAATGCAGTACTTTGATTTAATGCTTTGATATATATAAATATATGCACATGTACACAACTTCGTTTGTATGCAGGATTGCAGGTATAAGTCTCGATTCCACCTGCTTCGGCAGGACAGGGCGAGCACCAAATAACCCAACGGATAAATGTTGATACAGAGGTGACGATGAAGTCCTTCCGTCCCATGATGTCAGATCGTCTCGTTTGTCTGGTATTGTTTATTTTCTGTAATTGTCGTCATTGTGGTTGTGTTGTGTATGTCGTACTTTATTAATGTGAGTGTTTAATAGGTGGTGATTTAGTTAATTGAATGTGGATAATAATTGGTTATTTTAATGTTGATTTATTTGTATGAAAATATTTAAATGTTTTATTTAATTTTTATAAAGTCATGTGTTGTGATTAAATAATAATTAAATATTAAAGGTATTTTAATTATTTTAATTAATTATCAGGTGGGGATAATTATTAGAATAATTTATTTAATTAAATAGAAAATGTGTTGTGCAAGAAAGTGGTAAAATAGAAATTAAAGCAAGAAAACAAATAAAAGATTAAAAAAAGACTGTATGAGCCAATAGGAATTAAGAGTTGGGAAAAAGCTAGTTTTAAAGAATGGATTTTTCTTTTAATTGGGATTTTTGAGAGTTTTGGGAGAAGGGACAATATATTTTTATATTATTATGAATTTTTGGGGGTTTTGACACAGACAGAGAGATTTGGATTACATAAGTTGTGCATGAGTTTGGTGGTGTATTCTGAAAGTTTAGAAAGGGTATTGAAATCTTCTGTTGTATTTGGAGAAGAATTTTAGGGAGAGATTGTCAATCTATTTTTGGTGTATGTTCTAGAGAGTCTTCTGAACAACGAAATAGGATTCAAGTTCGAAGGTGAAGTTCTGTGGAGGAGATTCAGAGGCACGGTCAAGGAACACCTCGAGGGCATCAGAATCAACCAGGCATCTTCAGACTTTCGAATAAGCGTTGGACACCAGGTTCTTCTTATACTTTCTTTCTAGTATTTTTCCTTCATCTTTGTGCTTCAGAGAAAACAAAACAAAATTTAGTAAATATGATTTATAGGAAAATAAACTGCTATTTGAATTGAAAATTAGTGAAATATCATAGACTTGAAATCAAGGAAAATTATAATAATTGTACTGTCTCTCAAATTTGTCAAAAAAAACAATAGAAAATCCGATCATCTGGAATCTCCAACTCAAAAAAATAATAATAATAATAATAAGATTTTAGAAAAATAATATCTTTATTGAAAATATTTTATCTTGAGGTTTTAGATATGTATTATTTTAGTGTGATTGGATCTATTTATTCTCTGTATTTTCCCTTTATTCTGATATTCATCCTCTGTACTTGTATTCAGTATATTTATATTTATTTATATATATATATAGTTTTATATTGTTTTATATACATTTTGATTTATATTGTTGTTTATATTTACATTAAATTTTCGCGTCGGCCGAGGCCGTAATTCGTCTAAAATTCGTATTAATAAAAAAAAAAAAAAGGATTTACTGTGTTCATTTTTAAATCAAATGTT
The DNA here is from genome assembly GCA_007258455.2 of Sequoia sempervirens. Taxonomy (NCBI): domain Eukaryota; kingdom Viridiplantae; phylum Streptophyta; class Pinopsida; order Cupressales; family Cupressaceae; genus Sequoia; species Sequoia sempervirens. The sequence goes on along the minus strand of VDFB02281492.1, from coordinate 1,019,484,987 downwards.
TTATCGAATTTTATATTTTTTTATAATAAATAAAATAAAATAAAAATTTATATTAGGTGAAGGGACGGCCAAAGCCGTACCCTCCACCTCCCTCCTGCCGTGTGTTGCGTAGCGAGCAGTCATAAAGACTGTTGCGTACACAACAATCTTTAAGACTGTTGCGTACACAACAGCCTTTAAGGCTGCGCACTGTACGCAGCAGTCTTTATGACTGCTGCGTACAGTGAGCAGGCCGGCGGCTAGGCGTATGCCTTTTTGGTTGTTTGTTGATTTTTATTTTTTATTTATTTTATATTTAGTTTTAATATTTATAAATGTTTATATATATTTTAAATGCATTTTGTTAAATTTTAATTATATATATATATATATAATTTAATTAATGTTATTTTGTTATTGGATGAGTATTTAATTTATTAAATATAATAATTATATTTAATTTAATTAATTGAATAAAATATTTTAAATTTAGTTTATTACTAAATATAATAACTGCAATTTATCGAAAATGTAATTCTGATTATTTTATTTAATATTTTTGTTAGTTTATAATGTAAGTAAATTATAGTTTAGGATTAATTTGTATTATAAAAAATAAAAAATAAAAAAAAATAAAGGGGATTATTTTATTGGTTGGGCAAATAATACAATCAGGAATTCATTTATTTTTATTTGTTGTGAAATTATGTTGAGATAATGACATTTCATTTTATTTGGTGTTAGGAACCTGATACTCTTTTGTAACTGACTTAAGTTTATTTTATTTTAAATGCATTGTTAGTTCTTTTCCGTAATGGTCATTGGTTAGTGTTGAACCCAATTAGGGTTAGGGTGAATCTTAGTTCCAGAGGCATGTTTTAGTCTTGAATGTTATTCTTGTGTTGGTTTAACTCTTGAAGTTGATATTTGTTGCCTTATGTTGGAAGGGTTGTATGGGGTTGTGTTTTGATTATGGATTATCGCGAGATGAGGAATGCCTCGCATGGTTGGTCTTGAGATTTTTGCTTTATTTGTTTTGGTACAACCCTTGCCTTATTCTAGGTTTATGTTAAGGGTCATAGGGAGAGTGGCTCTTCGTGGGCGCCGGCACCTCGGGTAAGAGGAAGTGCCAGAGGAACCCACATAAGAGTAGTTAAACAAGTGATAACCTAAAAATAGAATTTAGGGGGATGGGTAGTAAAACATGCAAGATAAAGAAAAATGGATTCCTCGTCTATGCATTAGGGCTACTGTAGACTAGTGATAGACTGAGTAGGCCGTGGTCGGCATAGTCGTAGTCTCGTCTTCATGAGATATTATCGGCTCTGCATTAGCTACCCTATGGTGCCGGCGCCTCGGTGGGAGGAAGGGCCAGGTGATCCATAGATGGGTGCCGGCGCCTCGGTTAGGAGGAAGTGCTAGGGGATCCCATGAGAGCTATGCGATGACACTCTCCACTAGACGTCCTTGTTCTTGTTTTCTTGTTGCCTCTGGATATTGTTATTTTAATGTTGTTCTGATTTTAGGGTTAGGGAATCCATAGGTGGGTGCCGGCGCCTCAGTTGGAGGAAGAGCCAGGGGATCCCATGAGAGTTATGTGATGAACCTCCCTACTTGACTCCCGTCTGACTTGTTCTTGTTGCTTATTGGAATGGGTATTGAATGGTTGATTCAGATTTATTATGGAATTGTGTTCTTTATATTGGTTCTGATTTATTTGGAAATGTATTTTGGGTGTTGGTTCGGTTCCTCTGGATGTTATCTCTTTGTGATGTTTCTTTGAATTCTTGTGAATTTGATTCATGATTGTTAAGTGTTATTACTTCATGTTATCGTGATGAGTTCTTGGTTTAACTTGTTATGTGATTTGAGTACGTCGATGGTTGTGTATTGCATACTTGAGTTGTACTTGTTCTGTATCATGTTGTTGAGTCAGTTTGACATTCATGGTCGGGTTCACTTCCTCGTCACCTTTGAGCACGGGGGGTGAGTTACTTTGTAATTCACATGGTTGGGTGGAACGTGCTCCACACCCGTTGGGTTCCCCATCAGCGTCTTATCTTCTCAGCTTTCCGCAGTGCAGATGTTCCAGTGATCAGTTGTACTTCATGTTCATTATTCTTGTATCAATCCCCATGTTGGGAAATTTAATGTAAATCATGTATCAAAAAAAATTGTAATGTAATATTATTTCAATGATGTAATAGTTAGGATCAGTTGTAACTCTTTTAAGAGATGTATCATGGATGTAATTATGCGATGTTTTATTATTCTCGCATCGTGGCTTTTGGATGTATCCTTATCCTTGGTTATCATTATAAATGATATTGTTGTAATCTTTATTTTTATTTCTATTTTGTTGTTGCGATGTAACCTCGCGTGCCCCAGAGAACTAAGTGTGTTAAAGCTATGTAATATGCTATGTGATTATGGTTTAATGTTGTTCATGTTACTTTCATTATTTTTAAAAAAAAAAAAAATTTGCATTGTGTGTGTTCTCTGGGGTTTGCACGACGGGCGTTACATATTAGATTGAAGGAAACCTTTATTCTATTTTCTAAAAGGTTGATAATATTTTTTGTTTGCAGGCTCAAACTTCTCAATATGGCTAGAAGTGTATTTTGTATTTTGACTATTGGTTATTTTCTTCGAACCAAACTTGCTCTCAGTACTTACCTATGAATCTTCTAAAACCCAATAATCAGCAAGGGTAAGGGTTGGCCAATATACAAGTAATGATTTTGAGGCCCTTACTTCTACTCTTCAAGCTATGTAACACCTAGGAGGGTAATCTTTGTTATGTTCATATAATATTCATTTGATCAAAAACATTTCTACACATATATAAATTCCTATAAAGCACAAATAGATAACATTCATTAAAGATTTGGATGACCCTGAGACAAAATACTATCTATTGCAAGGAATAAGATGGTACTTCAGATTGGTACATTGTAATTGAAGTTGTTTTAGATGATTTTCAATCTCATTTCAAGCCCTTGGTCAAATGCATGACTAACTCATTTATCTTTGGTGTAGGAGCACCTAATAGTATTATTTGTTTCCAATTGGAAATTGTGTAAAATATAAATCTCTATCATGATGTGCATGTAAAGGAGTCATGTCTAGATCATTTCTAATGTATTTGAGTCCTTAAATAGGTCTCTAGGGGATTAGTTAAGTCAATTTGCAAAAAATGTTATTTTGTTGTACAAATTGCAAAACTTGCAAAATGCAAACAAAGAAAAGAATGTGAAGGGTCATGTCATTGTAGAAGGTGGTTATTTAGTTTAAGATGGAAAGTAAGGTGTTTTAATTGATTTTAATCTAAGCATTGTGAAGCTGAGGCAACATGGAAGATTGTATTCTTGAAGAATTACCATTAACAAACCCTATTCATAACAAATAGTATTTTCTCTCTGTTATTTCCTAGTTTGTATGGCATGTACAAAGGTTCTATGTCCTAATTTTCTTATGCCAAGTATTTCAGTGATTTATCTTTCATTTAAATCCATTTAGGAAGGGATCCATTGAGTATATCATTTGCTTGAGTACATTTTATGTAGTTCGGTCTGAACCCTCAATATTGGGGTTTCGAGAGTCTAATAAGATTGTAATGACTAATCCACTGAATTAGGCCTTGTAGATTAGTGGAGTAGGCTAGGTTAGGATTTTTTAAGGTGTGTGTGTGTTGGTATGTGCAAAGGAAGGTGAGAATATAGGTTGGATACTGTTGTCCCTACAAAAATACAATGTTTTCTTTACAGAAAGTATGTCTCCAAGGTGGAAAATGTTATATAAAAGCATGAAAAAAAATTGGGAGAGGATTTGGATAATTGGTGTAGACTTATGTAGGCCTAATTAAATCATTTACAAGATGGTATAAAGTTTTGAAAGGTTTTTTTCATTAAACCCTTACTTTAGTTGGCTTAAGGCTACCCAAAATGAGGGTTTTGATATTTGATGCCATATTGAGACTTTTAATCTATTAAAGTGGATGATTTGAAGGTTTTAAGACTTGATGTAAAGCTACCCATGGTTAGGTGATTTAAAGTTGATTCAATGGTATTTTCTTTTCATTGTTGACCTAATTGGTGTGTTTTGGCAGTAGACAGTCTATTGGTTCTCATATATTTTCCAAAGTAACATACCTTGCTTTTAAATTTTGTTTAAATAGACCAAAATCAGTTCATGAAAATGTGTACTTCCCATGGATATTTAATATGTGTTGTCTGGTATACCCACTTTTGTCAGGTTTCCATGTTACTAGGGTTATGGTCTATGATTGCAAGAAAATGTAATTATGTGAAAACAATGATATAAGTGATTGGTTTTGTGTTGAAACTATAAAATAAATAATTTTAAAGGTGTATCAATGGTTTGGGAAAGGTTTAGAAACATAACTTATTGTCTGGGGAGTTTGAGCAATATGGTCCCAATGTGCAAAATGGTGTTTTGACAGCAAGAATTAAAGAATCTAATAGATCAGTGTTACAAAGGTGTGTTACTAGTTTATTTCAATCAAAAAAATGATGAATATAAATTCTGATAAAAGGTTTGTAGAAAGAATGCAATTTTTTTTGTTATTTTGCATTGTGGAGTGAGTTGCATTGAAGAGTACATTGGTGCATGTTGAAGAATGGATGGTTCTAGAGTTTTGTAATCAGGTTTTTGTTTTGTTCTTGATCAAATGATGATGGCTGATATGATTTTGAGTATGATAATGGTTTGGAGTCAAGTTTTGAGTACTTGATGTTTTGTACCAATGAAAATTCAAGTGAAAATGAAGAGATGTTGTTAAGAGATTAAGTGAATTTGATGGATTTTGTTGAATAGATAAGTGAATTTGGTGAATGGTTTTTGGATCTTCTCATGATTTTTGAATAGGGGAAAAATTACCCTTGATGGTTTGTGGTTTTGGTAGATGCTCTGCATCAACTGGTATCAGAGCTAGTTGATTTTGATATTTGGTTGAGTTTTTGTTGAGTTGTTGGATGGTTGTAGGTGCATGATCCATCTAAGATGTAGAGAGAGTTTGATATTTGTGTTAGTGTGGTTGTGTAGGTTGAGGAAGGGACCTACTGGACAAGAGACTAGGTAGAGGAAAAGTGGAAAGACCTAGGTGAGTCAAAGAAGACAAGTTGGAAGCAAGGTTAAACACACTTGCTTGGTTTGTTGAGTTGTGTGGTGGAGCAGTGAGGAAGATGGATACCAGTCTAAAGAAGCACTTGAGTTTACAACCTTTATGAGAAGTGGTAAGCTAGTTTGAGAGTACTCCACTGATGGGAGTAGATGAAAAGATGATTAGTCAGAGAAGGTCAAGGGTGAATTGATGAGAAAGAGGAAATATTGCTTAGGAAGGAAATGTGAAAGGACAAACCTGTGTCCTTTTGTTGAGAGAAAGAGTAAGTTGAAAGCTAAGAGCTATGAAAGGATATTCTTGTGTCCTTTTGAATGAGATGAGTGATTGTGAACTTGATAGCCAAAGAAAGAGATGGCAAAAGAAAAATTTAGTCAAGTGAAGATAGTGACAAAGATAAAGATGAAAGCGAAGGATGGATACAAGAGAAAGATTCAAGAGAAAGAAAGAGGGAGAAATTCAAGACATGTTAAGAAGAAAAATGAGGTGCAAAATTTTTTTCCAAGAGACTTGGAAAGTTTTTAAGGCTAGTTGTATGGTGTAGGAGCACCTAATAGTATTGTTTGTCTCCAATTGAAAATTTTGTAAACTTTAAATCTCTATCATAATGTGCATGTAAAGGAGTAATGTATATATCATTTCTAAATTATTTGAGTCCTTAAATAGGTCTTTAGGGGGTTAGTTAAGTCCATTTGCAAAAAATGTTATTTTGTTGTACAAATTGCAAAAGTTGCAAAAGTTGCAAAATGCAAATAGAGACAAGAATGTGAAGGGTCATCTCATTGTAAAAGGTGGTTAGGTAGTTGAATATGGAAATTTAGGTGTTGTAACTGATGTAAATATCTTTAAAAGATAATTATGAATCCAAGGCAACATGGAAGATTGTATTCTTGAAGAATTGCCATTAATAAAAGCACCTTGTTCATAGGATACAATGTTTTCTCTTTGTTATTTACCAGTTTGTACAACCTGTAAAAAAGCTTTAAGTCCTAAACTTTGTTTTTCTAAGTAGGCTAGTGATTTATCTTTCATTTAAATCCATTTAGGAAAGGATCCATTGAGTATATCATTTGCTTGAGTATATTTTCTATAGTTCGGTCTAAACCCTCAATATTAGGGTTTTGAGATTCTAATATGACTGTAATGATTACTCCATTGAATTAGGCTTTGTAGATTAGTGGAGTAGGTTAGGTTAGGATGTTTTAAGGTGTGTGTGTTGATATGTGCATGGGAAGGTGAGAATATAGGTTGGATATTGTTGTCCCTATAGAAATACAAAGTTTTCTTTACAAAACATATGGCTCCAAGGTTGAAAACATTATAAAAGAATGCAAATAGATTGGGAGAGGTTTTGGATAGTTGGTGTAGACTTATATAAGCCTGATTAAATAATTTACAAGATGGTATAACGTTTGGAAAGGTTGTTTTCAATAAACCCTTGCTTTACTTGGCTTAAGGCTACCCAAAATGAGGGTTTTGATATTTGATGCCATATTGAGACTTTTAATCTGTAAAAGTGGATGATTTGAAGGTTTTAAGACCTGATGTAAAGATTCCTAGGGTTGTTAGGTGATTTCAAGTTGATTCAATGGTAGTTGCTTTGTAGTTTTTACCTAATTAGTGTGTTTTGGTAGCGGAGTCTATTGGTTCTCATATATTTTCCAAACTAATGTACCCTATTGTTAAAGTATGTTTAAATAGACCAAAATGGGTTTATGAAAATGTGTATTTCCTATGTAGATTCAATATGGGTTGTTTGGTATACCTGATTTTGTCATGTTGCCATTCTACTAGGGTTATGGTCCATGATTGCAAGAAAGTGTAATTATGTGAAAACAAAGATATAAGTGATCAGTTTTGTGATGAAACTACTTAAATAATTATGTTAAAAGGTGTATCAATGGTTTGGGAAAGGTTTAGAAACAAAACTTTTTGTTGGGGAGTTTGAGCAATATGATCCCAATGTGCAAAATGTTGTTTTGACTGCAAGAATTAAATAATTTGATAGATTAGTGTTATGAAGGTGTGTTACTAGTCTATTTAAATTAAAAACATGATGAATACAATGTCTGGTAAAAGTTTTGTAGCAAGAATGCATGGTTTTTTATCATTTTTGCATTGTGGAGTGAGTTGCATTGAAGATTCCATTGGTACATGTTGAAGAATGAATGGTTCCAAAGTTTCCTAATCACGTTTTTTGTTTTGTTCCTAATCAAATGATGATATATGAGATGTTTTTGAGTTTGATAATGGTTTGGAGTCAAGTTTTGAGTACTTGATCTTTTGTAGCAATGAAAATTCAAGTGAAAATGAAGAGATGTTGTCAAGAGATTAAGTGAATTTGATGGATTTGTTGAATGGATAAGTGAATTTGGTGAATGGTTTGTGGATCTTCTCATGATTGGTGAATAGGGTAAGAAGTACCCTTGGTGGTTTGTGTTTTTGGTAGATGCTATGCATCAATCTTTAGGATAACCAAATGAAAAGACCAGTGCCTTGTCTTGGGGTAATGGAGTCATATTTTTAATAACCAGTAATACAATAGTAATTTTACTCAATAATTGATGGACTATTGATATGCTACATTACAATATTAAACTCACTGTGCCTAAAACATAACTATTTATCAATCCTATGCTCTTTCCTTACAAATGTTTGACCTAATTTTAGCATTTAATCAATTATTTGAATCAAATTAGAAATAAATTCACTCATTCAATTTAAAAAATTGAAGACAAATGAAAAGATCAATAACCATTTCATTTATAATTAGGAGGAAAATTACATAGGAGAGAATATTCCTTCGAACTAGCATTTTCATTTATAAATTGTTGCTACTTTAAAACTATTTGAGATAATTAAAAATCAACTCATGCGCTAGATTCCCTACTAATCAATTCATCTATGCATGAATTTAAAATCTACTCCTTCATGGGCTTATTTTTTTCCCACTTAGACCATTTTGACAACTAAAAATTGAACTCTCTGTAACTGGCCCTGATATCCCATTTATAGAAGAATGGGAGCAACAAGCTTTAGCTTGAATTACCATTTATATTAAATTTCATTTGGCACACATTCCATTTCAGGTTTAGATACCTCCCATATTGTTACACTTTATCATTTCAGAGTAGGGGAAGCAAAAGAGAAAAATTCACATAGTCAGTTGAAGTAGACTAACCAATCTTTCAAAATTGCATCGTTCATTGTCATAGCAGCACCAAAATCACTTCTCCACGTTGACCAAAGGATATTATCCATCAATACCCATGAAAAAAACTATATACTAATTGGAAAAGGAATATTTTCCATTGCATCGAAAGAGCCCAACACCTCTCCTTCACACCAGCCAAAAAGATTTCCATGTCAGCACCAATGAAAAAAATGGTATACATGTTGAAGATGACAAGTTTGTTCCACTGGTAATGGCATGATAAAAAAAAAGGGTTGGGATGCTACTTTGATTCGTCAACATCAAAGTATGCTCACCCACTCTATGTTCGCGTTGAAACTCAAGGAGCTACTATTCCTCCCTCACTAGAATCCTCATATGGTATAGAGAAAGAAAATAAATGCCATACTCTAGGTTAGTATCTCCTCCATCAATTGAATGACTATCTAAAACCTCAATGGGAGAGTTGTGCCTCCCTAGATAAGCCTTATGGTACTTATTCTTCTTCTTTTCTTTCTTCTTAGGCTTAACAAATTCCTTATTTTTAAACTTGACCAATTCTTCTAAAACAACCCTGCTCCTCAAATTATAGGTTCTCTTCACACCACCCTTCTTATTTTTACCATAAACACTCCTTCCTTGTGGTGTTGTAGAGGCTCTAGGTATTTTTTGTTCAACCTCAGATATGTCCTCTTGAAACTAAAACACACTAAGTCTTCTGGACCTCCTAACTATTTGGATAGACACACCCAACTTACCTAGTTTTTCAAGACACATGGTAATGACTAGCAAATCTTAATTGCGAGAAGACTTATCGGTTTAAGCTCTTGAATTGAAATTGCATAAAAGAAACCCTCAGACCCATATAATTTCTATTAGTCCTAGTGATAATTTCAGACAATCAAATCTCTCACTATCCTAGAAATATGAAACTCTCAATCTAACTAATGCATGACTCAGACAAAACTCATATGAAAATCAAGTTACCAAGGATAAAAACTTCAATACCTTTGCCATTAAAAGCCCAAGAATCATATGCTTCCTCTCTGGCTCACACTTCTCAATTCTCAATAATTGCAAATGGTGAGATAAAATGGCAGATAGTCCACATTAAGTAGAACAATCAAGATCTTGTAGCTATCAATGATCAAGGAGAGCCTTGTTCAAGTGAGTTGACAACTTAGGTGCTCATCTTTGAATCCGAGCTATCGATCTTTTTTTATTTAAAACACCATCTTGATGGCGATCCTCAAGCACTGCTTCTAGCTTTTACAACTTGTGCCTAAAAAATAGTGATACCACCTCAGAAAGTTGCCACGTTTACCCTTAATTTCATTAGTCATCTCTAATTTGACAATCATCATGAATTTCCATCTTGGTCCATTCCTTTTATATTTACATTGACAAGGTAAAAAGAGCTGGAAATGAAAAGAATATTCCCTCTAACATCCCATCGCCCGTCACAGATTTTCCTTCCCATTCTAAAGTTCAATCAGTGACATGAGCATAGGCACAATGAAATATCAACCATTGGATCACCATCCATCTTTAGAAATCTTCACCTTACATCATGCATTGCTAATCTATGTTTCAAATTCTAAACCAAATCAGTGATGGATGAAAAGTAGCAATAGAAACCAATCAAGCCATGTGCATCTTCATTCAAAATCAACAATACAAAATATCACTCATTCACCCCTTTCAAAACAATGATGACTCATTATGATTAGGGACCTCGTCACTCATTTCTGATTTGAACAAGACAAGTGCACAACTATCAATGATGAGCAATGGAAGGTAATACAAAGAGTCCCAAGGTAATCACACATCGCTACTTCAAAACTAAAAACCCAAGAGAAATTAGCGATTATGAAACCTTCAACGATACGAAGGGAAACATTGTTCATCACTAATTATAGATACAAAATAGACATTCACAAGGCTATCTGCAATGAGTGATGGAAAAGAGCAATCAATGGGACCTAAGTGAAATAATTTGCACATGCTCACAAGTTTTATTGAGAAAGGGGACCACCTAGTACAATGTATAAAAAGGCCTCAAAGGACTTAAACCATGTTATTTCAAATGATGTAAATGCTGAATAAGGTCAATCGATCAACCTTAAATATAAAATAAATATTTCTTGCTTAGGCACAAGGGGCCAATAATTTCACAGGCTTCAATGACAATATCTTTCTAACATGACCAAGTATGGGAAATAGGAGGTCAATGAAAAATCATAAAATTTAACAAGGGCAAAGACTTAAGGGTTTTTAGGAGAGATCTTGACAACAAAATCCCAAAGCAAATAGTAAACAAAACCATAAGTCTATATACTTGAAACTGGTCAAGTTTTACAAAATTTAGAGATGGAACCAAAAATTCTTTAGGGGTTCCACCATCAACTAGTAACCGAATTTTTATAATCCCGAAGGATAGTACACAAGTGCATAAAGGACAATAATTTCATCATGGTAATCATATCTTGTATCTTTGCAAATTTTCTTTGAACATATTTTGAAGATGAGGGTTAGGGAACTTGATATCAATTTGGGAATAAAGGGATTGGTAGCATGAGATAAAGTTATTTATATTTTCTTTATTCTTTTTCTTACATCTCATCAAATCTACCAAATTCATCTAAGAGTCATATGAACTTGGAAATGTCTGAAAAATTCCTCAACAAGTTTATTGAATGAATGGATGGAGTTGTTCGGTAACAAAGAAAACCATTCTAAGGCAATATCCTTCAAGGACCTAGGGAAAAGCTTAGCCAAGAGTTTATTAGTAAGGAAAAAGTTACTACATAAGGTGGTATAAGCATTAACATGTTTAGAAAGATCTCCCTTTCATCCATATTTCTTGACTAGGTACCTCTACACCTTGTGGCTTTGATGTTTGTAATATCTCCAAGGACAATGAGCTGCTTTCAAGACATAATATGTAGGTGGGCCATTTTGATTTTGGTCGATGGTGGAAATTTTTTTTTGAAGGGATGAAATTGTTTGGAAGAGTTGATTTATGAGAGGGCCATTACTTGTATTATGATAGGGAGGTGAAAAAGGTGAAGGGGTGTATGTTTTGGAGGGACAAGTGAATGGAATACTTATAGGTGCTAAAGTGGTAGGAAATATGATGTGTGATGCCACAAAGGTACTAGGGATGCTAGCATAAATACCTAAGGAATGAATCACATTACTATTTGGTTGCATTGTTGTTATAACTTGAGGGTTGGTATAGGTAGGAATAGAGGCAATTGTTTTTGGATGAATTTTAATTCCTCCTTGGCTTGTGACATTGTTCATAGGTAAATCACAACTACTACTCGAGGGGAAGTGTTTTCCAAAGATTTGAACTATGTTTTTCATGATGAATGTTATCTATGGTAGGTATGGAGGTAGTTTAAATGTTGTCATTTTACACTTGATATTGTAGATTTTCTAGATCTTCATGAATTTGGGTTATATTTTCTTGTGGAACAATAACAACCATTCTTTCAGCATTCATCACACTACTTGAAGGAATGAAATTGTTAATGGTATGGTCCATACCCAGTGTACTAGTTTCAATACTAGGAGTGAAAGAGCTAGACAATCCAAGATCCACGACAAATGTGTTATTGTAGGATGACATGAGTCTCAAAAATTTTATGAATACAATATTAGCAATAGGACACCAAGTATGCATGCAAGGGCTACTAAATGCAAGATAAACACAAATGAAATATAAGCTAAGAACAATGAAATGACTGTAAAAAAAATTCTATAAACTGAAACATAAAGGTATCCATAGAAAACATGAGAACAAAAATAGAGCTTTAAATTCTATAAAATGTAGTGCAAAATTTTCACTGGGACAAATTCGCCCAAGGGGGCGTTTCAGTCCCAGTGGGGTTTTTTTTTTCAAATTTTTTAGAAATTTTCAATTGATTTTTATGCTTTTTATGTTGTATGATCTATAACCTAACTAAAAATGCATATTTTGTATGATTTTCAATGATATAAGGTGAAAAAATGCAAGCTATATTCACTTTCACTAATGTAAAATCAGAAACCCTAGAATGCCAATTAACTAATGCAACCCTAATGAAATGTTAATGCAATCAATATCTAGGATTATAATGCACTCAAAATCAAAATTGTGATGTTTTAAATGTAGGTTCACCAAAATGAAACAATGGGAAATGGGGGAGAGATGCTTTTGTATGGTTTAGAACATAGAGCAAGACCCACTTTCCAACTATCCCATTCAAGGATAACCCTAGATATCTCAATGCAAAGGAGAAAGAGATCTTACAATAGGGATGTACTAGGGGATAATTATAAAATAATGAGGGGTTCACCACCAAGTTAAGGCTTGGAAAGACAAATGCAATGCAATATGTAATGCTTAACCCTAATATGATACAATATTTCATTAAATGACCTAGAAATGCATATAATACAAAATAACAAGCTAAGAGATGAAATGTGCACACCTGGAAATCTGAAGAAGACTTGAATGAATCTTTGAAATGATGAAACAAGTGAATTTAATGCTGACTAGGAATCATACACTAGATTGGGTGAATCAATCCTAGATCTAGGTTTTTGTGTAGAAATAAGAATCTGGAAAATAGGTATTTGAATCTATAAAAACCTAAAAATTTACCTAATCTAGGAGTCTTACACTAGAACTGGTGTATCAATCCAATTAGGGTGTTGTGGAACTTAAAAGTCTAAATCTTGTCTTCAAGGTCTACTATGTGCTTCCCAATTGATTTCTGGATCTAAAACCTTAATTTGCAACCTCTAGAAGTCTTCCAAGTATCTCTAATGCAAGGTGAATCCTTTGACAACTTTAGGCACTTTGACAACTTTCTCCAAACTTTCTCCTTGATGTTTCTTCAACCTAAACATGAAAATTACACACTAAAGAGGGAATTTTTTTTTTTTGTTAGTGGATAGGGGTTTTGCTTGGTCAAACCCCATTTTGGTAATCAAACCTTGAAATGAAATGAAATAAGAATGGAGAATGATGAATGAACAAAATATGATGTTGCAACTCACCAAACCCTAACAATAAGAGGCTATAAAAATGTATATGATCACTCCAATGGATGTATAATTTGAATATTACTTGAATGTGATAGATCTTGACTTGAATTCTAGCTAGAATCATAAAACCCCTACATCACAATTGTTAGCTCAAAAATAAAAATGATGCATGAAGTCTTTGACATGATGCTTCATAATTGAATAATTCTCTAAAATGTTTGATAATATTCCCTTGAAGACTCGTGAATGATCTTGTAAACACTTGAATTCTCTTGTGAACTCAAACTCACTATAACAATGCTCATTCAACTTGTTAGGTGTAAAATGAGTGGGAGAAACTTGTATTTATACTTAATTATGCAAAAATTCCCAAAATTACAATAATACAAGATAACATTAGATCTAGGAGGATAAAATCCAACCAAGAATTTGAATTAATTTTAATTTTGGGCCACATAGGACTCATATGCCCAAGGTGACATATATGTCCCATTAGGCATACTTTATGGGACCAAATTCAAAAATTCTTAAAAAGGTGTCAAACAAGGATTAAGACCCAAAACACTAGGTGGGACCCATACAACTAAGGTGGCGTATGAATCCTAGACCACCAAATTAGGGCCACACAACCTACAAACACCTAAATTATGATAGGATCTATTGATTTGTGTCTGGATTATCCTCGAAAAGATGCATTAAATGAGGTTTATGGATGTAAAATAAGGCCAATTAAAGCATAAAGAAGCCCAATTATTTATGAAAGCCCTAGAAAAATGTGAAAGTTTGTTACAACACTTTACAACACCCTAAATAAGGTAGGATTAAGGAACGATTTAGTTAAAAAGAGGTTTATTGTATTTGGTCAATTAATAAAACCTTAGGAAAGTGTGAAAGTGTGTTACAACACTTCACAACACTTTAGCAAGGTACCATTTAAGTTCATTAGTTCACAAGGGCCCAAGACCTAATGTGAATGTGTAAAACACATTACAAAACTAAATCAAGGCAATATTATGCTCAATTAACAAGGAGGGCCCAAACAAGCAAGGAAAAGTAAAAGGGATACTTTTTCCATTGCCACAAAGGTAAACATTAAGAATATTAATGTTTATTTATGAGAAAAGCAATTGGTACCATGTTATTATTTTTGGTATTGTGCTATCAAATTAGTGACCTTTTCATCTTTGTTTTGTTTACATTGCATTAAATCAACTAAGGTCATCTATGGACCCTTATGTACTTGGAAATGGTTAAGAAAGGAATCAACAAGTTCATTAAATGAAATAATTGAGTTATTTCTTAAACAACAAAACTGCTCCAAGCCAATCTCTTTAAAGGATCTAGGGAAAAGTTTATCCTAAAAAATGAAGTCACTTCATAAGGTTGTGTATGCTGATACATGGTTACTAGGGTCTCCTTTTCAACCATATTTCTCAAATCTAGGAATATTTATGCCTTGTGGCATTTTTTATTTCAATATCCCCAAGGATAAAAGATTTCTTTTGACATATTGTGAAGGTTGGCCATTTTGACTTTGGTTCAATGTGGCATTTTTTTTGTTGGAGAGATGAAACATTTTGCAAGAGTTGGTTAAAGACTAGATCATTTTTTGTGATGTTAGATGGAGGTGAATAACATGAAGGTGTATATGTATTTGGAGGTCAAGTGAATTAAAAGTTTGTAAGGGGAGATGGATTAAGAGATATGATATTTGGATGTACAAAGCTAAAGGGATTCCCACTAGAAATAACTAAGGTGGTATTGGCATTGCTAGTAGGTTTTTTATTTGTTGTAATAGTTGGATTAGTGTATGTAGGAAGAGAGGTCATAGTTGTGGAAGGAGGAAGTAAATTTATTCCCTGACTTTGAGTGAACCCCAAAGATTGATAACAACTAGTCATTGTAGGGACATGTTCATCAATAATATGAGCTAGGCTACTCATAATATCTATTAATTATTCATTATAAATCATTTTCCTCATGTTATCTATAACAAGAATCATAGTACCAACAATGTATTCAACCATAACTTTTTCAATTTCTCTATTTATCTACATTCATTTGTCTTAGTTCTTCTTGAGGGACATTAGCAACCATTGTGTCAACATTAGTCACATTGGTTGTGGGTAGGGTGGTCATAGGAAAAGTGGTATCAAAGCTATGATCCATAGTATGTTGACTAGTATCAACACTATCAGTGAAAGAGTTTGAAAAATCAAGATCCATGACGAGTGTAGTAGTGCAGGATGGCATGAGTCTCAAACTATGTCTCACTACACTATTGGTAATAGGACACCAAGTTGTGAAGCTCATACAAGTTTCACCAAACCTAAGTGCACCCAAAATGAAGAATAGGCTCTAGATAAATACAATCAAACACCCTAGAATATAGGAAGTCAATGCAAGTATATAAAAAGAGAGCAATTTTAAGATTTTAAACAAGATAATTTATTGATTATGCTATGAAAAAACCTGAAAATGATATATTTTAATGCTAATTTTGATTTCCAAACAATGCACTCAATTTGACCAATTGTCAAACTTAGTGCAACCAATGATAGTTTTTTTTTTTTTGAAATTAAACACTTGTACAAGGATAGATTCACCCTAGAGTGAATGGGTCCTAGCACAAGAGTTGTAAAAATTTAATTTTGAATTTAAAGCTTATAGCTAGGGTTTCCTGTTCTAGACTATAAATTGTAATTTCAATGATTGATTTTTCTAGAGTTTGATGTCTAAATGCAAGTAGAATGAATGAAAAATCATGAAAAAAATGACATCTTTTGAAATACAATTTTGACTCAAATTTTGAATATGGATGATTGAAAACACACTAATATCCAAGTACCATGCAAAATAAATGTAATATGCTTGTAATTTTTTAGATTTTTTTTAGATTTTAAAGGATGCAAAGTGAGAATCTAAAACCCTAAATGAGATGCAAAATAATGAAACTTTAACAACCCTAAATGAGAAGAAAGTAATGCAATGCAAACTAATTCAAATCCTAGATCTAGGGTTTGAATGGACTCCAAATTTTAGAATTTTTGATGTATAATGTTGGGTTCACAAAAATGAAACATTGAAAAAAGTGCGTGATCAATATTGATAGAAAGGGGGGTATGGTGCACCTATTTTACTTATTTCATAAGGAAAAAGAGATCCCCTAGGGAAAGATTGACTTTTAAACCTTAGGTGAGTCAACAGGTTGGTAGAGATCTTGTTGTTTTCCTTATGACTTACGATAGGGTAAATCAGCTTGAAATGCACTTTTGGGAGTCGAATGAAAAATAATAAATGAATGAAATGATTTAATGTAACACACAAAACCTCTAAATTAAACCTTAATCTAACAAAATCAAGAAAGCTATTGCAGATTTGAGAAGGGCTTGATTTTATGAACCTATAATACAAAGCTTGTGTTGAGTGTCCTCCTAGGACTCATTCACCCTATGGAGAATGGGTTTTCCTATAGGGGTTGAAACATTTCTTTCATAGTCCTCTAGTCCTTGGTCTACACTCCCGATTCCTCTAGGTTTCACTATCAAAAATTTAGAAATAAATTCTACAAGTGATTTTTCATGGCTTGACTGTAACAATGTTGAAATTTTTTTCAACTTTGAAAACTTTTTCAATTTTGTTCCTTTGATAGATCTTCAATCCTTCTTCAACCTAAGATCTAGAAAACAAACAAGAGGTAAAAATTGTTTGTTTTTGGTAAATGAGGGTTTTCCTTGGTCAAACCCCATTTTGGGTAACTAAACCTTGAATTGAAACAATGAAACATGAAAGGGATGATGAATGAATAATTATTATGTTGCAATTCACCAAACTCTTCATTTGGAACCCTTGAAATACTAGAACCTAGTAGATCTCTCCAAGTTCTTGATCTTTCATGAAATGGCTTGATTATATCTTGATCTTATTGGCTGAATCTTGACTTGAATGCTTGAAACCTACATTACAATGTTGGCTCCAAAAACATGCATGATGCTCAAGATCTTGAATGCAATAACAAATTCCTGAGAAATATTCTCTTGAACACATTTGATAGTAATCTTAGTTCAAGGAATTCTTGCATAAATGTTCTAGGATTTGAATTGATAAAAATACCTTGCTTTAATTCACAAAAATTAAACATCCAAAGCTAACAATTACAAATTGAATTTGGGATCATAAAAAGGCCTCCAAAAGCATACTGAAAATTTGAAATTAGTGACTAAAGGGGACCCATTTTCCCAACGGTGAATGGGTCTTGACCTAAATTGCCAGGATCTATTCATTTTGGGGTGATAAAAATGATAATTGTTTTAATTAAATAATGATTCCACTTTTGAAGATTGAAATTAATTAGGCCAATTACAGGCTTAATTAAGTATAATTGATTAAAGGACCAAACATAGTTTGAAAATGTAAAGGAGTATATTTTCTAACACTAAAAATAAAAAACTTTCCCTCTCATTTGAATAGTAAGCATTATTATCATGAACTATGAGAAATTATTATGTGAAAAAAATTGTGAAGATAGATGCAACTTAGTCTCTACGTGCTTACTACAATAATCTATTGTGTTATGTGACTAAACATTGGAGGTGCTCAAGGAAAGTCATATATTATTCATTAAATATTTATGGCATCCTATTGTGTGACATCAATTTGATAGGGTTTCCTATTTAAGGTATCATTATCTTATGTTATTAATTTATCACAGTCATTTATTTTTTACCTTGACTCTATTTGACTGGGGGTACATACTCTTTCCCATCATTATCACTTTTGTTGCAAAGATGGGAATGCCAAAAATAGGATTTGAATTATCTATGAATATCCTATACAACAAAACCTTTCCTCTCTTTCCATTTATGTAAGTTAGATCTAGAAATTTCATCAATAACATGTTGTAGAAGAGAAAAACACATATTTACCCGATAGGCTATTTATGTCAAATTTCCACCAGGATTTTCATTAGCCCATCTATGAATAGAATTTCTCGGCACTAGAAATTAATAATCATCGATGGCCAAAGATGAGTTTCTCAGGGTTGTTTATGACAATGTGAAGTTTGCTAATTATGTGGGTTAGTGGTGGTGGAGTTGGTTGCCTTGATATGCAAAATTAGAATGGTAAGTGTTTTCTCATGTGAGGGTTAATGCATCCTGGCATTGTTGTATGATGGAACCTAAGGAAGTAAATGCAATATTCAAGGTTACAGTGTGGGAAAGTATACTCCTAAATGTGAGAAAATATATTGATTAAGTTGCATTGTGGAAAGATCAATTGTAGTGTTGGTTTGATAGCAAACCTTTGGCTCTATTTTACAGCAGATTGGAGGGTTTTAAAGGTGTTGTGCTTTGAAATATGTAATTCATTTTACATGGGTATTTTGCATAAAATGATTAATTTATTGTTCATGTATTTTGATCTTTGCTTATTTTTCCTTGTTATATGTTTGTATCTTCGGTGTTATACCCATTTTGGAGACTTCAAAGAGATTACGGCTCTGTATGAATGGAGAAATTGTAGTTAAATCTTCTTTATTTCGTCAAAAAATATGGTTAGGGTTAGTAATTTTTTTCCCCTTGTTTATTTTTTGTAGTTATCTTTGTGCATCTTTGGCATTATAACCATTGACATAGGAGCAATTATAGATTAACATAGGAGTAATTGCATATATATATATATAATAATATGTAGAGGGTTACTATGAAAGCATAAAGATATTCAAGATAAAATTAGTTTAGTGGTTGTTAAGTATTATTCTAATATCTTGTTTACAATTTCTCTATTTTTCTATAATATTTAGTTCCAAGTAATGTAGCTCAAATTTTTAATTAAGTTTTTGGAATTATACCCATTTTTCACATATTATTGCTACCCATTGGCTTTACGAGTTCTATTTAATGTGGGTTTTTGTTCAACTGTCATTTACGTGTGATTATTAAGTGTTATTCTAACACCTCTTACAACTAGTAAATAGACTGCTTGTCTTGTATGAATATGTTTCATGATATTCTTTTTTCCTCATCTATTTGAAGCTCCTTATAACAAACTATTAATTGTCATGGTTATTTTGTCTGGATGGAACATGCTATATTTCTTGTAACAATATGTTTCATGATATTCTTTTTCTCTCATCTATTTGAAGTTCCCCATAACAAACTGTTCTTCATGATATTCTTTTTTTCAGCTCCCCATAACAAACTATTCATTATCATAGTTTTTCTGTTCTATTCTCCATATTTTAAAGTTCTATTTAATGTGGGATTTCAAAAATATTTCATTTTCCTATGATTCTTAAGTGTTTTTCTAATAGTTTTTTTCCAATTTCTATTTTTTTCTATAATATTTAGTAGTGAAAAAGTTTTATTCTAATACCTCTTATACAATTACTCTATTTGTCTTCAATATATATATGGGTATATGTATCTGTCTATGTTTTGAAGCATTAATTTTCACATACAATTCACATTGCATTCTATTCTCTTTGGAAGGATTTGAAGTTAAATCTATAGTAACATACCAAGCAACAAACTGTGCAAAATGTGTATAACACCAAAGATGCATAGAGTATATATATATGTATATATGTATGTATGTATATATATATGTATTTATATATATATATATATGTAATATATATGTAATATATATATATACATATATATGTAATATATATATATATATATATATATATATGTTTTTCTAATAGTTCTTTTACAATTTCCCTATTTCTCTATAATATTTAGTGCTAGATAATGTAGCTTAAATTTAGTATTGACAAGTCAACTGTTACATAGATTGCTTGTCATGTATCAATATGTTTCATGATGTTATTTTTCCTCATTTGTTTGCAACTCCCTATAAAAAATTACTCTATTGTTCTTATAACAAGAATTGTTTTGAATTTTTTTAATTCTAAAATTTTGGAGTTTTCAATCATTTGTCATTTTCCTATGATTCATAAGTGTTTTTATGATTCTTAAGTGTTTTTCTAATAGTTCTTCTATAGTTTCTCTATTTTGTCTATAATATTTAGTGCCAAATAATGTAGCTTGAATTTGGAATTGACAAGCTAACTATTACATAGATTGCTTGTGTTATATCAAAATGTTTTATGATATTCTTTTTTTCAGTTCTGCAAAGTAAACTGTTCATTATTGTAGTTTACCTCTTCTATTCTCCATATTTTAACATTTTATTTAATGTGGGTTTTCGATTATCTGTCATTTTCTTGTGATTATTAAGTGTTTTCCTAAGCTATCTTTTACAATTTCCCTATTTTTCTATAATATTTAGTACCAAATAATGTAGCTCAGATCTTCAATTGACAAGCCAACTATTAAATAGATTGCTTGTTTCAATATGTTTCATGAGATATTTTTTTTTGGTATCCCATAAAAAATTGTTCATTATCATTAAAATGTATGATGTACCTTCAAATATATGGTGAAATATATGATAGCTAATCTCTAAATTTTTTATCTTCTATGATATTTTTCATTACAAGATCTTTGATCTTCATTTGAGGATCAACATACAATATTGAAGATTTAATTTTCAATAAGGTTTGCTATTGCAAGCTTTTTAATGTCAATAAGGTATATTATTTTATCATTTCTATAGCGGGTTTATTTAATGTTGTATTTTTCTTGTTGTAAATGCAAAGTCAGGTATGTGTAGGATCATCATGGAAAAAGCAGGCCCTTAAGTGGCAAAAAATTTAGAAAAATCAGAGTTAGGCAACTTGACATAAAAATTTGAATAAGTTATCTATATTATTTCAAAAATATATGCAGAGTAGATTTGCAGGTGAGCAAAAGTTTCTAAGCTATGAGGTTTATTTAAAAAAATCTATTTAATTATTTAAAGAATTTGTGCAATAGTACTTAAATTCAGGAAAACCAAAAGAAGTAGATGTGTGTCGACCACCTAACCACAATAAAGTGTATTTTTTAGAGTTTTGCCATAAATTAGAGGGACTCATATGCGGATGTGATGCATATTTTTGTAATTTTTTTTTTTCAAGTAAATAATTAATAATGAATTTTTAGGTACAAATTTTAAAAATATATAAAATTGTATGTCAACCATAACTGATAAAAATTCATAGAAATTCATTTTTGAAATCTATAGACATGAAGGGATGAATAGATACCATGGCAGATTCCAAAAAATGTGATCCTATTTGATCTATGATGTTTTTAAATCAGCCCTATCAATGGAACTTTGGTCATAATTCAAATAAAAAATGAATAATAATTATTTATTAAATTCAAAGTAAAGCATAATTTATATTGGTGGAAATACCCAGTCTTAATGCTTAATTTATCATTATTTCACATATAATTTGACCTAAAATATACAATTTAACAACCATTATCCTATCATAATGAAAAATGGTCTAGATCAATCCTCTATTTAGTCATTTCTATGACTTAGATTTATTGCAAGTGAGAATACATCCTCTTGATAGTCCATCCTATGATATTTTCCTAAATTAAACCTCTTTTCTATCTATTGAGTTCAATATTTATCCATATTTAAAAGTTCTATTTAATGTTGGTTTTCGATCATCTATCATTTTCCTATGGCTCTTAAGTGTTTTCCTAATAGTTCTTTTGCAATTTCCATATTTTTCAATAATATTTAGTACCAAATAATGTAGCTCAAACTTAGAATTGAAAAGTCAACTATTACTGTGATATAAGAGGGATTCACTGCACACAGGTCTCTCCTCTCTTGAGAGATCACCAAGGAACAAACTACCCTTATACACCTCAAAATAATAGATTAACAAAATAGTAAAGAACTAAAACTCAATTATGCTCCAGGAAAAAACTATCAGAGATCCTGAGAAATCCAAACCAAAGGATTTATGTCTTAGAAGAGGGAGCTCTTGGCCAAAATACATCAACACAATTCAAGGACGCCAATTGGCACCCTATCATCTACAAGACACGTTGGTGACCTGAGCAACATCAAACTTAGGAACTCAACAAACTGAGACAAATCATACTTCCAAACTCAGGAGTAGTTTGTACATGACTATCTAACTAATCAAGAAACCAAAAAATAAAGTGAACACAAGGATGCTTTGGGAAAGCTTACCTTTCTCTAGATGTTCAAGTCTTCACTCTGAGCTCCTTTTCATGAGCTACACACAAAAGACCAAGGAAAAAGCTATTGGGTGGCTATGTAGGGGCCTGCCTTAGTCAAACCCCACTTTTGTGTTCCCACCTCCATGGAAAGCTAGGTTTGAAGGAATGCTAAAGAAGTAAACAAAGCATGTGGTGGAAGAAAAACCTGCTTAGGAGTAGAACCTACACCACGATAAGCATGTGGTGAAAGCAATACCCGCTCAAGAGTAGAACCCACACAATGATATGGTAAAAAAACAAGTATGAAATTAAATTGAAAGGGAGAGAGAAAGAGAGAGAGTTACCCATGGTCCAAGGCCCTCTTCGGAGCACACAGATGCACCACTGAGTGCTTGCTTAAGAGCTACTACTACTAGCAAGACCTTAGTCTAGAATGGCATCGCCTATGAGTGCACTTCTATCAAAGATGAGGAGATCTCAAGGGGTGAGCAAGTGGAGAGCTAGTATTATGTCTTCCAACCTCCAAATGAGAGGAAAAAAAGAGGATTTAATACTTGCAAGGGTGACAAAGAGTCGTTACTTTCGAAGTGTAACCACTAGGGCATGTGTCTGAAGGGTTAACCTTCTAGATTCCACGTTTTGAACTTAGGAAATAGACAAGATGTTAGCATGCCACATAGACATTTGTGCATCACCCATTTTTCCAAAGCCTGTATCCTTAAAAAATGCACTGCTAGGCTTTTGTTGCTCAGCCACTCATCCACATGGAGTTAGAATCAAAAAATTCTAACCCATGAGATTTTGTCATTAATATCTCAAGGTGTTATAAATGCTAGACATAAATGTCAAAATATGGAATTACCCCTAGGTACAATTCTGTGATATTACATTTTTCCCCCACTTTAGTGGGCTCAATTTTGAAAATATCATCCTCACTAAAGTAGAAAGAGAAAAAAATTATCCAAAATTTTGAATTTTATGGATTTATGTGCCAATAGAGAGAGACCATAGCGGCTACTGCAACTAAGCTAATTAGAACTGAAGGTGACCCTAGTGCCCGAGCTTAACAAACAATATCAAAATAGTCACAAAAAATGTCCAAGGTTTTAACCTGCAAAGCTTAAAATTTAGGCCAGCCTTGAAAAATCAAAAGAAAGCTACCATGGAGAGAGGAATGATCAAGAAAAAGGTCATCAATTTAGAAGAAAAATATGATCAAGAGATGACCTTATGCCCCCTCCTAGTTTTCCCCAAAATTTGGAAAAAATTTGGTAGAAACCAGAAGTCAGCTGTGCTTCCCAGGGAAAAAAGGGAATCCAAGGGAGTATATACCCAGGGTGGGTCCCCTGAAGGTCACTTTCACCATCTCAATCTAGCAACTATTTTGCATTTTCCTGAGAGAAAATCTCAGCAAACAAGCTGAGCGAGAGAGCACGAGGGAGCCGTTATTGGAGCATATGCTAGGACATCCCCAAGGGTCACGAGGTAGACCAGGTAGGCCACAAAATCTCATTTGTTGTGATTTTTTATGGATTTTTTAGAATGTTTTCATCGGCGAGGTAAGTAAGTGTCTTTTTTTGCACCCTCATCTAAAACTTGCATTTTTTTCTTCAATGAGCATTGTAGTCTTATATATGCGTTGTCATCTCAAAGATGTGTTGTCATCCTAGAGGCGATCATGGTGGTCAGGGGACATATGTGTGATGCGTAGATATCTATGCATCACACATAAGTCTTACTTAATTTTCTTTGTTTTGATGCAAAATGTTGATGTTCTAACTTAAATTTTAGTTACTTTCTACAAGAGTACATGGAGATTCGAGAGCCTCCAAGAGGGTGAGCATTCTAGCTCCTTTGTGAGCAGAGGGACTGCTTATTAAATGATGAGGTCACACTCTTAGAGCGGGTCAGTGTCTGGCACATATTCATCATGCCAAAGATGAGATATCATGAAAGGATGTTGAGGACCCTTATGGAATAGTGGGACGCCACTACAACATCTTTCTCGCTGCCATGTGGAGAGATAACCATTACACTTGAGGATGTGTATTACATCCTTGGGCTACCCATCCACGGATGGCGAGTGGCCATAGACGATACTCAATTGGCACAAGAGCGGAGGGAGGGAATCCTCTACTACTCAGGGAGGATAGATGGTGGCAACAACACAAACCACATATATATGCACTAGTATGACTAGGCAAGGACCACTGCATCGTTGATCTACTGAGTCATGGTTGTGACCATTTCTTTTCTAATCACGATTGATGGGTGAGGCTCGTACCTACATGGGGGCCTCATCCACACTATTAGGGAGATGGTGGAGTACATGACCATTTTTTCCTGGGGGCGTAGCATGCTAGTGCACCTCTACCAGGAGCTAGGATAGTATGTACACTATGAGTACCATAGCCTTACAACTTGCACCCTTTTGTAGGTGTGGGCCTTTTCCCACATTATGTACATCCAGCCAGTCATTTTTCTCCAGTGACAGCTATATCGGGTCCCCATGGCCCACTAGTACGATATGACAACCTAGTGGAGATTTGGAGATCTACAATTTTGGCATTTATAGTTTGACACTCTCACTGCAGATGGGGTCCAATGGAGACCCTACCAATTTTTCAGGTTGGTGGATGATAGCAAGTTCCCGAGGAACCTACAATGGGACCATTTTTTGATTGACTGAAGGGATTTTTTCATAGTACCCTATTACTAGAGTTGATTCATGTGGTCGCATGGCTAACCACAGACCATACCAATGAACATGCCCACATACACCAAGGCCTATAGGAGTGTGGCGAGGGTTGGGAGTCATCCTCACCCCACTATCATGGATATTGTATCCTCAGATGATGATGAGCTTGAGCATGATTTGTTTCCTATATCAACAATAAATAATGTCAGGGTAGTGACTGATTTTACGCAGTGGTGGGAGAAAGATCGTCTAGCTCCTGTGTTCAGTGATGGTGCCCTGAGAGGGGACCCTATCCACAAGGGAACTTACCACCCCATCCATTGAAGGATAGGAGGAGAGATTGGTAGTAGGCCAGGGAGGAGGAGGAGACACCACAGGAGGAGGAGGCAGGACCACCGAGGGCAAGGTGTTGGTGGAGGTCAACTCCCCCACAAGCTACCCTTTTCTCTTCAACACCACCATCTTCTACTGTAGCTGTAGCACTAGTGGCTCTAGGAGTGGCCACCGAGGCCAACACCATAGGTCCTTGCATCGATCCTCATCCTAACCCAACATGGCACCCATGGGACCTAGGTATACGTGATATGGTGTTGATATTTTTGCACTTTTAGTTTTTTTTATGATATATGTACCTATACATTTCACGCGATACTAATATTTTTTTATTTCTCTGTGGTTGTAGAGGATGCACAAGGATGGACTGGGCTCATAGCCTAGTGTATCTCAAAGGTCTCCCTTGTTGTGTCAATTTAGGGATCGGTTCTTGATACGTACCAGCTAGCATCTGTGGGACGTCATGCCCCAGCTTTGAGCTAGTCATGAATCTAAGGACCACTTATAAGGAGTGGGGCATGAAGGTCATTCATCTCATTAGAGAGTTGATGGCCACTCGAGGGCAGTGCGACTAGCTAACAAGGGAGCTGTGAACAGTGCTTGCAAAGCAATACATGATAGTGAGGAGGGCTAATTCTACCGAACAAGTGCATGACACCCTCCATAGTCATCTGGATAACCTCAGTGAGAAGTCGATGGTTGTGATCCTAGTAGATGTTCCACGAGTATGTGACTAGTTGCGAAAGGCAATGCTGATGATACCTGCTCTATAGGGGGAGATTAGGGGGATGTTGGCAACCATGTAAGTATCACGCTTACACCACTCATGCTCCATGACCACCATTCAGCCCCTTCCACCACTTCTAGAGTGTCCACTAGAGCGAGAGGGCTCTAGGAGCCATGCACCACAGTGATCAGAGACTCATCATTAGTTTTGTGTATATCATTTTTGTAGCAAAATACATATACATTCATATATACTTGTAGAACTTTTGTATAGACATATATTTAGCAACCACTCATTTTTTATAGTAGTGGCTCAATACATGTACATGACATTGGATACATACATTGCGTATGTATATATATATATACATTGATTATGACCTAATGGAATTTTTTATCAAGATGTGTATGTTCTTTATTTTTTCACATATGTTTATACTATAGATGTTATATTCTCATGTGGATGTATGCTTACATTAGATGCTAATATGATTTAATAAACACACATAGTTAAAGACAATGATGATCTAATGGTTTTAATAGACATAATTTGATGCATGCACACACACCTGTGGCCATTCACAACACAAAAAATATCATAATGTGTTAATGAATAATGCCAACATATGTATTGCTACTACCCTTATGTAGAGAGAACACCATATAGCTGACACATAGAACACTATGCATAGTATCGACGAAGATGCATCACATTAATGGGCTATTTTAAAGGTGTTTTGTCCATAGATAATAATCCATAGGTGCCTGAACCATACATAGAGATCATAATGTAAGGGCCTAACTAGTTAAGACTAAATTTTTCACTTTGATCGAGTGACACGTTTACATTTCTCTAGTTTTCACAGAGAACCAAATCTCCCATTTTAAAGGTTTTAGGAAGCACACTTTGATTGTACTATCTAGATAACCACCATTGATAGGATTTAAGATGTTTGAAGGCTCGTAAATGATGCTCATCAAGAATCTCTAGCTAATGCAAATGGTTAACTCAATAGATCTCATTATCAATTATCCCCTGAAGGAAAACTAATAGAGATAGAATCTCCAACTCCAAAGGCATGATAGCTTTGACACCATACACAAGGTTGTAGGGTGTTATTCCTTAGCCATATGAAAACTCGTGTGATAGGACCATAAATCATATGTCAGTTGAATGTGCCAATCTTTACCATGTTTACTAACTTTCTTATAGAGAATAAGCTCAAGAGTTTTGTTAGATGGTTTTGCTTGAGCATTAGATTATGGGTAGTAGGTGTGGAAAACCTATGCTGAATATGAAATTTCTCAAGGAACTACTTCACTACCTTGTTTTTAAATGGTGTACCATTATCATAAACAAGTGTAGCTAGCAATCTGAATTGAGAAATGATGTTGTTCATGAGAAAACTACATATAGCTTCAGCATTCATGATCGAAATGGGATAGCCTCAACCCACTTTGTGAAGTAATCTGTAGTGGTAATGATAAAGTTATGTCCCTTGGAAGAGGAAGGTGATATCTTTCCAATAATATCCAACCCCCATTTAGCGAATAGCCAAGGGGAAGTTTGATTTTGTAACTCTTGGGTGGGCAGGTGCACGAATGAGATGACTCTATTGTTGACATTGAGGACTCTTTTTAACAAAGTCAAAGGAATCTTGTTCCATTATTTTCCAATAGTATCCCATGTGTACTAGTCTTCTTGCCAAGGATTTACCACCAAAATGTCCACCCCCAGAGTCCGCATGGGCTTTATTAAGGGAAAGGGGTATCTCTGATTTAGTAAGACAACTGAGAAGCAAGCCATTATAGGCTTTCCTATAAAGGATGTTAGAAATGATAACATAGCAAACTAAGAGCTCTCTTATATGAGTGTGATCATTCTTTGTCGCATCATTGGGGAAGTTCCCAATCAGTAGATAGTTAAAGATGTCAGAAAACCATTCTCTAGAGTCCATATGGGAACACATAGGGGACTCAACTTTGGGTTCTTTAGGAACTATAGCGGTTCGTAAGACCTAGACCATGAAGTGGTATTCTTTCATATCTTCTTTAGAGGGTACCAAGGAAGCCATGCTTTCCATGGCATAAGCATGCCTATTTTCTCTCCTAGGGATACTATCTATTGTGAAAGAAGAGAACTATTTAAGCAAGGACAAGGCAATGTTCTGATACTAAGACAACTTACTTTGTTTGGATTGATAGGTTCCCATTATCTGGTTCACTATAAGTTTGGAGTTTCCTAAGATATGAAGATGTTTGATTTTTAGTGTAATCACGACACATAAGCCAACAATAAGGGCTTCGTACTCAGTGATGTTATTGGTACAAGGAAAATCTATTCAAAAGGATAAGAGAACTAGTTTACCTTTAGGGGATATTAGAACCACCCTTTCTCTTGAACTAGTTTGACACCTCGATATGTTGAAATACATTTTGCATTCAATGTCATGATTAATTAAAAATATGTTTCATCAGGAAACAAATCCAACCCAGGAAAGGAGACAAATGAAGGAGCATCTACTAGCTGATCTACAACCACTTGACCCTTTATTGACTTATGGGTAATGAGCTTTATGTCGAACTCATAAAGTAACATAACTCACTTCACTGGCCTCCTTCCCAGGTCAGTGCTAGAAAATAGATGTCATAAAATATCCATTTTCACTATTACATGTGTCTCAGCATGGAGATATTGCCTCAACTTCTACATAGCGAAGACATAGCAAGGCATTGTTTCTCCATGGAGGAATAATGAGTTTCATAATCAACCAGGACATGGCTAATATAGTAGACCACTCTTTCCTTCCGAGTGTTATCATATTGAGCTAAAAGAGCTGCTAGAGCATATGGTGATGCAACAAGGTAAAGCAAAAAGGGCCTATATTGCATAGCTAACATCAATACGGGAGGATTGGCCAAATAGGATTTGATTGACTCAAAGGATCTTTGACACTCTTTATCCCATATGAAGTGAACATCCTTCTTCAATAAGCGAGTGAAAGGAAGGATACAATCGACCAATTGATATATGAATTTGTGAATCGCTTGAATTTTTCCTTGTAAACTTTGTAAATCAATGATATTCCTTGGTGGAGGCATGTTAGTGATGTCATGAATATTATTAGTGTTAACTTCAATCTCATGGTGAGAGAATATAAACCCAAAAATCTTGTAGGCATTGATGCCAAAGACACACTTAAGGGGATTTTTCCTCATTTTATAGAGCCAAAGTCTCTCAAAAATAAGACAAAGGTTCTTTGCATGATCTTGACGGGTTATTGATTTTTCCATTATGTCATCGACATAATCTTCCAAAATTTTGTGGAGAAAATCATAAAATATTAGGGCAATTGCACATTGGTAAGTATCTCCTACGTTCTTTAACCCAAAGGGTACAACCACATAATAGAAAGTACCCCATGGGGTAGTGAAGGTTGTCTTGTATTGATCATCTAGGTTAATATGGATTTGATTGTAACCTGAGAAGCCATCCATGAAGGAAAGTAATGCAAGGCCTATAGTCGAGTCAACAATCATATCTATATTAGGCAGCATAAAATCATATTTAAGAGAAGACTTATTAATGTCTCGAAAGTTGATACATATGAGAATACAACCATTAGGCTTACTAATGACAACTATATTCAAAATCCAAGGGGAATAGTCAATAGTACAGATAAAGCCTACTTTCAACAGTTTCTCTATCTGAT
This sequence comes from Sequoia sempervirens, assembly GCA_007258455.2. Lineage (NCBI taxonomy): Eukaryota > Viridiplantae > Streptophyta > Pinopsida > Cupressales > Cupressaceae > Sequoia > Sequoia sempervirens. Next base: position 1,019,455,091 of record VDFB02281492.1, on the reverse strand, counting down.
TCTTGACCATCAATGCCATTCGGGGATTGATCTTTCAGATTATTTGCTTAACTGACTTGGCGTCGAGACATAGGAAAATATTTTGAATCACTTTAGATTCATCAATAGTAGGCATATCCTTGTATGTCCAAGCGAAGATTTTAGGATGGGAACACAAGAGATTAGAGTGTTCATCTACTTCTCCTGAGAAGAGACACTTCTTTATTTTGATCACTTTTTTAGAGGATGTAAGATCCATAGAAAATTCAACATTGTCCCCCTTAAGAAGGAAATTGTGGTCTTCATGATGAGATATCACAACGTCATCGCTGGTGTTAGATAGAGGGTCTTCCTAGTCAATACTCAAAATAGACTCTCCAAAGTACACTTGGCTATGAAAATGATACGAGAATCGTTTCTTGTGATGATGAGAAGACATCTAGAGGGATTTTCTTAGCTTGTTCCCCTTCCTCTATCAACTTAGGGTGAACTAGGTTCAAGATCTTAGTTGAGATCATATTAACACTCCACCAAGGCTTTTGTTTAGACTGTTCAACGAAACATCCCAGACCCAAATAGCATTATCTGAGCTTGAACTGGATGGGGACCTAAATCCCTTGCTCAATATACCCTAGGACTTTCTACCCATAGCCATACCAAGAAGCAAGCTCAGATCTGAACCCATAGCGAGTTTGAAAAACCTTAGGAGGTGGTGGCTCTACGTAGAGCATTTAATTCCACCAATGGATGTCAAACCTTTCTATGGGGTTACTTCGGCCTTCCTTTCTAAGATCACAAATGTTAAACTCTTTTATAAGAGGGGGATTGTTCTCACCATGGGAAGGGATGATCTCCTAAACATGGTCAAACTTCTCCTCCTTCGTGGGAATATCATCCACCTTTGTGTTAAGGGAACTTGGAGGGTCTATGCAAGAGGGGTTCACCTTATAATCCACAAAGAAGAACTTAGAGAAATTCAAGGAACCCCTATCATCTCCAATGAAAGCATTTGTGTGAGAAGTAGACGAGGGAGACTTAGGGTCTTCTTCTTTAGGTGGTTTTTCATTTCCAACACTCACCCTGGGCACCACTTCCACAAAGGGTATCGATGAAGAACATGCCATAGCATTGGCAGTCAAATATGGAATACAATTCTTGAGAGTAGATATAGTCAAAGCATGACTAGTGGCAGCTATTTCATAGAGGTGAACACCTTCCAAATTCACTTTAACTATAACTTTTCAGTTATTTGCGACTAAATTTAAGAAATAGTGTAAAGTAGAAGTCACCATACCCATAGCATGGATCCAAGGTCTCCCTAAGTAGAGGTTATATGGTAAGGGGGCCTGGCATCACATAAACTAACATGGGTAAGGTAATGGGACCCAGCTGCAAAGGTAGTGTTATCATAGCTAGAGCTTAGCAGCCAGTGTTATCAAATTCATGAATGTGCAAGGAAGAAGCTGGTAAAGAAGATAAATCAACCTTAATTTTAGGTAATAGGTCTATACCAAAAATGTTGAGAGCCGAACCGGTGTTAACGAGGGTGCACCTAATACTGATGTTGTTAACATTGAATATAATCATCAAAGGCTCTGCTTGCTTCTGTGCATCTGAAGGCGGGAGTTCTTGTGGGTGGAATGTGATATTCAGAAAATCCACACAAATATTAGCCAACAACACATTAACATATATGGGCCTAGTAGAGGTAGGAAAGAGGATCTTTTGTAAATCTTCCTAAAGTATCTCTTAATAAATCAGAATGGTCTAGAGCAAGTCCCAAAGTGAGATCTTATCCAGAGTAACATGAAGCTACTTGATGAGATCATAATTTCCTGGTGCTTTGATCGCGGGTTTAGGCACTGAAGGAAGGCTTGGTTGAGAAGGTGGTAAAGAGGTACAGATAGACGATTGCAATGTAGGAACATAAGGTTGTTGATTCAGATTTTTTTTATTACTCCTTGTAGGATATGTGTGTTCGACAACATTATAAGATGTAGAGTCTATAGCTTTCACAAACCTTGAATATAAGTCCGGTGAATCGCTATGACTTAAAATCCCATAGACAAAAGGGTCAGCCATGGTCATGTAGATGACAAGTTTCATAGGGCTCAGAGGAGCCACTGAGACCACCACCACATTTATTGATCCCTCAGCCTATCGAGAGGAGACTTGTTTGGGAGATTTATGAATAGGGGATAGTGCTTCTAAGAATTGATCTAGAGTATCCTCCAACATATTGAAATTTTCCTCTAAAAAGCCATTATCTTGAACATGCAACATTGCGAAGAAAATTCTGACGTTCACGTCAAGTTCACCAAAATGTGACATAAGAGGGATTTGTTGCACACATGTCTATCCTCTCTTGAAAGATCACCAGGGAACAAACTTCCCCTATACACCTCAGAATAAAAGATTAGCAAAATAGTAAAGAACAAAAAATCAATTATGGTTTGGGAAAAACTATCAGAGATCTTGAGAGAGTCAAAGCAAAGGATTTCTATCTTAGAAGAGGGAGCTCTTGGCCAGAAGATGTCAACATAGTTCTAGGATGCCACTGTGACACATTGTCATCTGCAAGATGAGCTGGTGTTCTGAGCAACAAAGAACTCAGGAACTCAAATAATAGAGATAAATCCTACTTCCAAACTCAGGAGTAGTTCGTACAGGACTATCTAACTAATCAAAACCAAAAATTGAAGTGAACACAAGGATGCTTGGGGAAATCTTTCCTTTCTCTAGACAATCAAGTCTTCACTCTAAGCTCCTTTTCATGTCCTACACAAAAAATACTGAGGAGAAATTTGTTGGGTGGCTATGTAGGGGCCTGCCTTAGTCAGACCCCACTTTGGTGTTCCCACCTCCACAGATAGCCAAGTTGGAAGGAATGTTAAAGAAGTAAACAAAGCATGTGGTGAAAGAAAAACCCACTCAAGAGTAGAACCTGCACCACAATAAGCATGTGGCGAAAGCAATACCCACTCAGGAGAAGAACCCACACCATGATATGGTAAACAAACAAGTATGAAAGGAAAGTGAAAGGGAGAGAGAAAGAGAGAGCATTATCCACAAGCCAAGGACCTCTTTGAAGCACACAAATGCATCCTTGAGTGCTTTCTTGAGAGTTTTTGCTGATGCTAGGAAGACCTCGATCGAACATGGTTGCGCCTGTGAGTGCACTGCTATCAAAGATGAGGAGATCTCAAAGTTGGTATCAATGGAGAGCTAGTGTGATGTCTTCCAACCTCCAAATGGGAGGAAAAAAATATGTTTAAATGCTTGCGAGGGTGGAAAAGATCCATTAATTTCAGAGTGTAACTGCCAGGACACATGTCTCAAGGGTTAACCTTCTAGATTCCACATTTTCATTAATATCTCAAGGCATCATAAATGCTAGGAATAAATGTCAAAATATGGAATTTCCCCTAGATGCAATTCTACTATATTATAGTTACATAGATTACTTGTCTTGTATCAATATGATTCATGATAGTCTTTTTCCCTCATCTGTTTGAAGCTCCATATAACAAACTATTCATTTTTCTTAGTATCCCATAGCAAACTTTTCATTATCATAGTTTTCTATTTAATGTGGATTTTTGATCATCTATCATTTTCTTGTGGTTCTTAAGTGTTTTCCTAATAGTTCTTTTACAATTTCCCTATTTTTCTATAATATTTAGTGCCAAATGTTGTAGCTTGAATTTAGAATTGACAAGCCAATTGTTACATAGATTGGTTGTCTCGTATCAATATGTTTCATTATATTCTTTTCCCCTCATCTTTTTGAAGCTCCTTGTAACAAACTATTCATTGTTGTAATTTAGCTCTTATAAATTCTAAAATTTTGTAAAATACTATACAATGCAAACATGATGTTGATCTGTACATTTGAACTACTTTCATTTTTTTGGGTCTATGTATTTTTTTGTACCTCTCTTAAAGTTCTATTTAATGTGGGTTTTCAATCATCTATCATTTACCTATCATTCTTAAGTGTTTTTCTAATAGCTCTTTTATAATTTCTCTCTTTGTTTATAATATTTAGTCTAGATAAGGGTATGTGCAGGATCATGATGGGCCAAAAAGTGGTGATATGATGGGTATGTGTAGGGTATGTGGTTGACGACTTTTTTTTTACACAAAATTGACGAAACAAAAAGGGTTTTTAAAGGATATTCTCAACTTTCCACCAATATAAGTTATGTTTTACTTTGAATTTAATAAATAATTATTATTCATTTTCTATTTGAATTATGACTAAAGTCCTAATTGATAGGTTGATTGAAAAACATCTATAGCTTCAAATGATATCACATTTTTTGAATCCAAAACATGTGTCACATTCTATGCTTCACATACTATAAGATTAAAAAAAAATGAATTTCATGAACTATTGACCAAGTTAAGGTGGTTAGACATATGAGTTTTTATATTTTTTAAAATTTGTAATAAAAAAATCATAATTAATTATTTACTTGGAAAAAAATTACAAAAAAATATGCATCACATTAGGACATGAGTCACTCTACTTATATCTAAAATCTTATAAAAAATATTATCATTTTATTGTGGTTAGGGTGGTCGACAGACACCTACTTATTTTTCCCCAAATATAAGTACTATTGCATTGAAATTTCAAATTTTCACCAAATGTATATTTTTAAAATAAACCTAGTAGTTTAGAAACTACATTCAATTTTCTATAGATTCTATTCTTACATATTTTTGAAATAATATAGATAACTTATTCAAATTTTTACGTCAAAGCACCTAACTCTGATTTTTTAGAATTTTTTGCCACTTAAGGACCTATTTTTTCCATGATGATCCTGCACATACCCATAATGTAGCTCAAATTTTGAATTGAAAAGCCAACTGTTACATAGATTTCTTGTATTGTATCAATATGTTTCATGATATTATTTTTCCCACTTCCCCATAACAGACTATTCATTATTGTAGTTCACCTATTTTATTCTCCATGTTTTTAAGTTCTATTTAATGTGGGTTTCTAATCATCTATCATTTTTGTGTGATTATTAAGTGTCTTTCTAATAGCTCTTCTACAGTTTCCCTATTTTTCAATAATATTTAGTGCCAAATAATGTAGCTTGAATTTTGAATTGGCAAGGAAATTGTTACATAGATTTCTTGTCTTGTATCAATATGTTTCATGATATTCTATTTTTCTCATCTGTTTGAAGCTCCCTGTAACAAGTTGTTCATTGCCATAGTTTAGCTCTTGTATTCTTCATATCTTAACCCAGGTAAATGTTTTTGTGCATTTAATTAAGGATTGTTTCCTCGTGTATTTTTTTGCTTGGCATGACACTTCAGGATTTTCTTATTCTATCAAGTCCAAGTTGTGACAAGAATTGTTTTTAACTTTCAAAATTCTAAAATTTTGTAGATTGGTATAAACTAAAAACATGACATTGACCTATACCTTTGGACTGATTTTGAATTTTTTTGGTCTTTCTATGTTTTTCAGCCTTTGGTTATTGTTCCTTGTTATCTCTATGCATCTTTGGTACTGTACACATTTTGTATAGCTTATTTCTTGGTATGCTTTTGATAAATTTAACTTAAAATCCATTGAAAGGGAAAGGTATGTAATGTGAACTATATGTGAAAATTAATGCTATAGAATGTTATTTTCCAACCTTTTTCCCATGTATGTTTTTATACTTTGTCATCCTATGTACAACATTGAATATTGCATTTACTTCCTCATGTGCCATCCTACAACAACACCATGATGCATTAACCCTCATACAGGAAAGTACTTACCATTATGCTTCCATGTATCAAGGAAACCAAGTCAACCACTGTCATAAATAGCCATGGGCAGTTTGTTGCAGGGAGCTTCAAAGAGATGAGAAAAAAAGAATATCACATGAAACATATTTATACAAGATTCAAGCTACGTTATTTGGTAGTAAATATTGAAGACAAATAGATAAATTGTATAAGAGGTGTTAGAATAACACTTATTTACTACTAAATATTATAGAAAAAAAATGAAATTGTATTGAATTCCCCGAAACATAGGCATATACATATACGCATATATAGGCATTGGCACAATAGTGTGTCTCACTTTTGGGACACACTGATTTTTGCATGAAATCACTATTTTTAGAAAAAACTAATGATTTTAGTCTTGAGAGGCTCCATCTAAAGAGTTTTAATTGAAGAGGGATAGATAAGACCCCTTTAGATCAAATCCCCTTGGATAGAACCCCTCTAGTATTAAATCATACCCACAATGGAGACTCATTTACACCTATCAAAATGTCGGCAAAAAACCACTTTTTCTTTACCTTTTGAGGGATTAAATAACATCATTTAAAAATTATATTTTGTAAGATTTTATCGCTCGAAACGAGCTTTCCAACAAGTATATTTTTGCTATATTTTCATTTTACCATATATTTAAATTTTAATTTTTTACTGAACATAGGTTTTTCTCTGAACATCAAACTCTTTGTTGTGCAGAGGTGGAAAAATAGTAAACCATTTTAAAAAAATTCAAAAAATACTCATTCCCTAGGTATTGATTTCCTTGTTTCACCCCAAAAAGAAAAATTGGATTTCGATATATACACAACAAGTTAGCTTGTACAACACACATGTATGTCCAAATTATAGTTACAATGACTTCAAAAAAAAAATTTAAATAAAATATTCGACAAAAAATTATGAAAAAATATCCTTTCCCTAGATATTGATGTTGAGAATGATCTATATTTCAAAAATTAGAATTTAATCCTTTATAGAAAAAATTTTATGTTGTACGACACTTTCTGAAAATGTTGTTTTCTATTTAAAACCAGTTATTAAAGGATATGTTGAAAGATTCATTATTTATTTCAAAAGAATTGAAAAAAAAATATTAGAATCTACACACAAATTACCACAAATCACTAGTTCACATCATCTTCAAATTCTTAATGGTTTAGCTACTATAGGTCTCAGAAGATGAAGATTCAATTAAAAATATTGATGTAAATTTCCATCTTGGGCAAAAAGTGAGACATAGTATTGCGATTTCACCCATATATATGTATTGAATTACCCATTTCATATTTCAAAACATACATATAGGAAAATGTATATATCCATATATACAGACCAAGACCACTGTAGCTCGTTTGCCAATGCAACAACTTATATATACACATGTACATCTAAACATATGTGTATGCTATCTTTATTCATATTTATGTAGACTTTGATTTAAAAAGAGTTAAAAATAGCATATATAATTATTATTTATCTTGTGATAAAATAGCTACAATACAACCATAACGTTTAATGATATAGCATTGAGATGTTGTTAATAATAGAGCATTTAATGGTGCAATATGTGTAAAATTTTCATAACATCATAATGCTTCTTTTGATAATGCAACTTAATCAATATATTTTCTCACACATTTCAAAGTATACTCTCCCACATTGCAACATTGAATATTGCATTTACTTCCCCCTGTGCCACTATACAACAATGCCAGGATGCATTAACCCTCACATGAGCAAACACTTACCATTCTGCTTCCGCGTATTGAGGCAACCAACTCCACCACCGCCAACTCATGTAATTAGAAAACTCCATGTCATCATAAACAACCCTAGGAAACTCTTCGTTGGTCATTGACAATTATTAATTTTCAATGCCAAGAAATTCTATTCACAACTGGGCTGATGAAAATCCTGACAAAAATTTGAAACAAATAGCTGATAGGTAAATGCCAACTTTTACATTTTTCTTTTGTGTTCCAAGGTGCTAAGATACCCTTCTTACATATATATTTTAATAGGCTACAATGTTTAAAACGTGTTGCTAGCTTGAAAAAATTTCACCCTCTACTTATTGTTCCTTCTTGCTCTTGTGCACCTTTGACATTATGCCCATTTTTACACAGGTCCTTGCTTGGCATGTCAATGACTACATAGTTAGGAATAAATATAGTATACACCTCTATTTAGATATAACAGTGTATATATAAATAGATATATACATGTGTACACACACACACACACACACACACACATATATATATCTAGTTATATGTGTATTTTAAATGTGCAATAGACAAAGGGGAAATTCAATGCATATATGTACTTAATCATTTTTATTGTTATTTTTGTATATCTTATTGTTTGGATAAGAAAGGATGAAGGGACCAGCTAGCAACATATACAAATATTTGCATATAGGTATATATAGAAATATAGTAAAAATTGCATGCATACATATATAAGCAACCTCAACGATAAACAAATACATATAGGGATATATACATTTACATTTATCATTTTTATTCTTGTTGTTATATCTCCTGCTGTTTGGAGAGTATTAAAAGTGGAATGGTTGTACCCATTTTTATTTAATCAAATTAGTAAAATGGTTGGTAGATTATCGATATTTCTAAGTTATCTACTAGTTGCCATTGGATGTTGCAATACATTAATCTTTTATTTGTATTGTGAAATAGAGCTCTCAATTAGTTGACTAAAATTGCAACATTTCCTCCCTATAAAAGTTCCCACAACTATGTTTGCATAATCCAACTTTGTGGATGGGTCTCCATAGCCCCCCAAAATTGAGTTGGTGATTAATTTTGTGACATCCCCCATAGCTTCCACTGTGGAGTATGGCTTTGAGGGCACCAATCGCTAGCCTCCAGATCTTCGCTACATAATTTTATATTTCCTTTTTCTTATACCTGTTGCAAATTTGTTGTTATTGTTTCCTTCCTCTTTTGTATTCAACCTGAACATTGCCTTTCAGTTTCTTTAATTTTATGATACTCAAATACAGAAATGCATACCACATACCCTTTCCTACTTATGCTTCTAGTTTTCTTCGCATTTAGGTGTATACACACATGGATGACCCTAGTAAAAAATATAGATGTGGAAGTATATATGCATTGATCTTGTCCAACACATAAAAACATCTCTTTGTAGCCTCTATTTTCCTTACTCCTTTCATCCATTTGGTGTGATCAAGTACATTTTCCTCGATTGAACTTGTCTTTGTAGGCTACAAAGAAACAACCAACTTTGACTTCATTTGTAATTTGTTCCATAAATGTTGGAGATGTCATTCCCTCCCTGGTCCTTTAGCTCTTGTCCTTTAAAAAAATTGGTGGTGATGAAGGGCAAGTTGAACTATACAAGGTTTTCTTATCTAATGGATACCATATGCAAATAGGAACTCTGCCTTCCAAATGCAATGACTTGTTTTCAAGTGCCTTGAAAATAGGTTCCCTTGTATCTTTGGGAGACTATGTCTATAGAAATGTCCAAGATTCAAGGTGGCCTATGTTGTTTCTTTTGTATTTTTTAAAATTCTCTTTCTCCTTTGTATATTCCTAATATAATGTGTCCAATATATTATTTTCCTTGTTTTTCATGGCCTTGATAATATTCAGCTTAGTTGTCATTATGCTAGATTTCCAAATCATTGGGACCCCTAGGTATCTCTTCAAGCACCAAGAAGGGAAAATGTTGAGACCAAAGTCACCTTCTCCTTCTAAATGGACCCCTAAATTTGGTGTGTAGTTGTCCCCTCAACAATAAAATAGTCCTCCAAATGTCATCCATATTAAAGCTTTGAACATTTATCAAAACTTTTGGATAGTCAAAGGGTGTGTAACACATATTATAGAGATGTACCATTTCTATAAACAAAGAGGTGAAGGCCAACTTTTCAGTTTTGACATTATAGATATGGAGGGGACAAAAATTCACGTTACTTATTTTGACAATATTGCTCAACTGGATTATGGTAGAGTTGAGAGGGGTGCAACTTAATTAATATCAAGAGGTTCAATGAAGGAAGCAAATAAAAAATTCAATAGATTAAATATTAATCTAGAAATTGTCTTTAACCAAAATTCAACACTAAAATGGTGTGAAGATGATATCTCTGTGCCAAAAAAAACCTCATCCTTTGTGCCAGTTAGTGAGATAACCAATTATAATGATAATAGTTTGGCAGATATTATTGCCATTGTAGTCCATGTCGGAAACATATCAATTGTTCATAGGAAAAATGGATTTGAAACATTTCAGTGAACTATTAAACTATATGATATATCTACGTGTTTCATTGATGTTAATTTGTGGGGCCCAAGTTGGTAAGAAAAAGGTGATGTATTGGAGCGTATGTATCTTTCTTGTGATATAGTCATATTTGTTGTGTGGAATGGCCATGTAGGCATCTTTAATGGAAATGTTATCAACACATCAACATCAATAGTCCTCAACATTAACCCTTCTATTCCTGAGGAAAACACTCTTAGATCCATGGGCCTAATCAAAGTAGAACATATGGTTTCATCTTCCTTTGGACCTCGTAGTCTTCATCATTCAAATGATATAGTTACTATTGCATTCATATTTAACAACTGCCTTGGCTTGCCATAAACTATTGAAGCCATTTTTAAAGCAACCATTGAAATTGCAAAAACTGAGTCTTTCTGTTATCTTGATTGCCCCTTGCTAGTTAATGGGAAACAATGCAAAAGAAAATGCACATGCCCCCATGTTGACGTCTAGTTTTGTGATCACTGCCAAATGGAAATTGAGGAATGCAACTATCTCTACCTTCTGCAATTAAAGTTGCAAGACCATTCAGCCATCCTTTGGTGTATTTATTTTGATGAAGCTACCACTAGTTTACTACAAATCTCAACAAAAGACCTCTACATGTTGTAGCATAGCCCAGACTCTACAAAAAATCACGTTGTTGTTATTAAAGGACTTGTTTGTAAAAATTACATCTTTACTGCCTTGATCAAACAAATAATTACAATTTTGAGGATTGACTTAAAACAACCATTGTGAAAGCAACAAAACTTGATTTCCAAGCAGAGTGTAAAATATTAATTTTAGATATATTAAAGATATATGCCCCTGTTTCAGAGAAAGGTTGCACCAACGAGCCCACTCTTTGACTATTCTTTTTGAATTTTGAACATTTATGTTTGTCTTTCCTTTTTTATGTTCAGTATGCGATGCTAAGACTTTTTTTTTGCAAATAAGAATGTACTTTATTCCTATGTTTGCATATATATATTCACACATGCATTGAACTCCCATGATTTTGATCTTAATATGGTGCCCACATTGTTTTTAGTCTACATTGTCACTATGATTCTCAAGATTCTTGATATATGTTGGGATTTTTAGTTCTTGCATGCCTATTCTAAATTCACTTGTTCCCTTCATAATCATTGAATGGAAATATTATCTCCAATGGTAAAAAAAGAATCACACTAGGGATCTAACCGTTGCATACATACAATAATACATTCATTGTTTCATTGTAATTACCAACATAAATAGGAAGGATATTATTGAATGGTTTTGCTAAATTATGATCATGTGCTTCGAAGCTCTTATCATAGTTTTGTGGACTATTTTGGGTGTTTTTCAATGCATTGATTTTTGATAGACGCATTGTACTGCCAAAGTCCAAACAAATTTTCAACTTTGCTATGAACATGTTGCACATACTGCATTATAAAATGCTTTGTTATTAAAATATAAATGCTATGTCGTTGAATATTGTAGTTGAATTCTATTGGGTTATTTTCAGTATTTTTGGGTCTGATCAACATAACACCAAAGATGTGCAGATATGACAACAGATAGTTTGAAATAGTTTTATGCACTGTTTTTGGTATTTTTCAATGTTTTCAATTATGATAAATAGATTGTAGTGGCAGAGTATAAACAATTTTACAACTTTTCTATGAACATGTTCCACATGCTACACTGTTAAATGCTTTGTTATTAATAACATCTAATTGCAATGTTGTAGAATGCTATTTCTATATCCTATTTCTATTATTTTTTAGTATGTTTGGATCTGACCAGCACACTGCAAAAAGATGTGCAGATATAACAAGTCATTGCTTGAAATAGTTCTATGCACTATTTTGGCTATTTTTCAATGTATTCAACTATGATAAATACATTGTACTTACTGGCTATGAAATTTTTTATAACTTTCCTATGAACATGTTGCACTATTAAATGCTTTCTTATTAACAAGATCTAAATGGAATGTTGTTGAATACTACGGTTGAATTGTACCCATATCCTGGAAACCCAAATAATAGTTCTAGATGATATTTCTGTTAGTCTTCAGTATTTTCACATTTGATCAATATAACGCCAAACATGTACACATATAACAAGTGATCATTGGAAATACCTTGCAATTTCCATTGATACAATAATAGAGACAAAAAATGTACGCATATAAACATTGAATATCTTTATTTTTTTATACTCACCCTTTGCACATACATATATATGTGATTTCTCCTATATTGTTGTAGTTTTTAAGAAAGATGTGTGTGAACAATCATATGTATTTTTTTGTGTACCATGAAAATCAAAACGGTGAAATGCATTATCACCCTCTACACACAGATATATGCAATTGGTCCTCTATATTTGTAGTTTTTAAGAAAATATCATAGGTGGGGGAGATTTTATGTGTATGTGTGTGCAACATGATATTCAAAAGGGTGAAAAGTTTTAAATAAAGACACTCAATTTAATAGAAAAAAAAGCTTAGGGTGTATAGGCACAAAAAATGCAAAATTGAAGATAGCTACACAACTTTGGACTAATTAAATGCACCTAATACTATATTCTCGTAATTATTAAATACATGAAACATGCAATTGTAATGTTCAAAACATGTTATTGTTCTCATAGGCATCCATACATATAGATTTATATACAAATCAATGGACACATATATGTCTACAGTTATCCCTATGTGTGTGTGTGTAGATATATATATATATATATATATATATATATATATATATATATATATATATATATATATATCTGTGTGTGTATGTATGTATGTATGTATGTATATATACATATATATATATGCATATGCATCAATTTATAGCAGCTACAACTATATGTTTAGTATAATGCATGTGTTTGGATGTCATATACACAAACAATAAACCAGTCAAATGTTCAAAAGGAAGTTCTATAGATTAACATGGTTGTGTGCATATTTCCATGGTGAATTTAAAACAAATTGTATTGCTAGGAATAGAAAACCCAACAAACAATAACAAAATCATCTTCCATGTCTAAAGTTGAGAAGGATGCAAAGCAAACAGATAACTCCAATACTGCACCTAATTCGAGCTACATTATTTGGTACTAAATATTATAGATAAATTGGGAAATTGTAAAAGAGCTATTAGAAAAACACTTAAGAATCATAGGAAAATGATAGATGCTTGAAAACCTACATTAAATAGAACTTTAAAATATGGAGAATAGAATAGGTGAACTACGATAATCTATAAACACATTGTTCACAAAGAACATATAACATGTTCTATTCACACAAAACACAAAACAAAACTTACCCTCATAGCTACTACACTAATTTTATCTTCAATACCTTTATTTTTTCATACTAACCCTCTACATATATATATGCAATTTCTCCTATGTTAATGTGCATTTAAAAAAATATAGATATGTAGGGGCAATTGTACGTGTATGTTTATGTAGTATAACATTCAAAAAAATACATTTTCAAAAAAATCATATAACATGTCCCATCCACACAAAACGCAAAACTAAACATACCTTTACAACTACTAAACTAATTTTATTTTGAATATCTCTATTCTTTCATACAAACCCTCTGCATATATATATATGCAACTACTCCTATTAAAAAGTATTGATACAAGAAAAGTAGTGTACATAAAAATTGTCTTGTGAATTCAAAATTCAAGCTACATTCTTTGCTACTAATTATTATAGATAAATAGAGAAATTGTATAAAAGGTATACTTCCTCCTGTTGTGTTCATTCCCATCATGCAACAACGTAAGCAAGAATTTTCCACTCTGCTTCCACCTATCAAGGTAGCCCAACCCTCCAGTACCACCATCCCACATGGTCAACAAAATCCACCTCCATCGACTGTCATGGTGAATAGCCATGGGAAACTCATTGTCAGCCTTCCAATCATATTAATTTCTTATGATGAGGAATGCTTTCCATGCCTAGGCTAGCAAAAATATTGGTGGAAAACTCTGAATACACATGCTAGAGATAATTTGATGGGTAAGGAAAACTTGGGGTATATAGGCACAAAAACAATGCAAAGTGCAACATAGTTGTAAAACTTTCGACTAGTTGCATGCATCCAATATTGTAGTCTTGTAAATGTGGCATATAGCAATAATGAAATAATGAAAATGGTTGACACAAAAATCTGTAGAATACTTGTATATATATTTTTATATATTCTGATGTTCAAACCATGTTGTTCCTCTTATAATCATCCATATATATACGTTTATATACACATCATGGATACACATATATTTTGTTAAATATTTATGTGTAGTTAATAATTTAAATATATCTATGGTTATACATGTATATTCATATATGAACAATATGGTTGATCTTTTATGTATATTACTAGGCCATCCCAATAAATTCAAGTTCAACACTCCAATCAATTGCTAAATTAAAAAAGTGTAAAAAATAGCAATGAAACCATTTGTACTATAGCTAGAGCATAAAGAGAAAATTTGTGCAAAGCGACATAGAAAATACTTGCAACAAAGGCTAACTGCAACAAGCACACTTGTAGCTCTGCCTACTATCAATCTTCCCTTGCAGCTCACATTGGCAATGGTAAATTCTACTCCTTTTTCCCTAGATTGTCTTGTTCACCCAGGCTACCAAAGTGTGCATGGTAGTTTGGACATAAACATACTCAGATAAATACCCCCACTGCACCAGTGCACCAATATCACCTCAAATAAATTTTCAATGATTTCTACCTTTCTTCGGTGGAATGGTTTTGACAATGCATAGATGCATTGTCGAACCTTGTTGTTTGTTAGATATGCAAAGAAAGCTACATTGGGATGTGCACTCATGCATCTGGTTCAAAAACCATGTGTGCTAGATGTTATTCTGAAAAAGGCTCCCACTGTTTTAGCTCTACAAATGGCATGGACCCAAGCCCACAACCATTCTTGCTAAAAAGGCTAACACAAGTTGAAGAAATACTTATTGCTAGGGTGGCTCTAGTTTTACAAGTGTCCCATGCTAGAGGAGGGTAGTTTAAATAAAATGGTCACATGATAAGATTTCCTCAAGATATCTCAAGCATTGCAAATTTTTTGTCATGCCGATTACAAGACCTTGAGATTGTGATCATATAGTGGACCACCAATGAAGGTGAAAACTATGACTGCTATGTTAATAAACATCATGTCATGGATGCATTGAAATATAAAATTCAATATGAAAAATACTATAATTATGTTGAGATTGATGTTGAGGCTCTTAATATGTTACTTGATATTGTTGTTGATGTCTCCAAATTCTTGCATACAATAGAGCAAGTTTTTGATGAAGACCTGCTACCATCAACCAGCTCAACAAATGTTGTTGAACATGAAAATGGCTCTTCAACCTTTTCATCATTTATCCTTTTCTTTCCAAATGCTACACGAGAGCTCCAAGCCATCAAACAAGTATTAAAAATTGGAAAAAAGGAGCAAAATATCTTGTGTTGGCATAAAATTAGCTCTTCTCATGTTATTGAATACAACACTGAAGGTTTATTTACAATGGATTTTCCAGCATTGTTCCCCACTGGAGCAACAATCCTCCCCCAACCAAGGAATATTGAGATTTAGTTGCATGAATATGCTCTCCACTTAATGAGATATTTTGACCATAGATTTGGCTAATGTGTTAGGTTTAGGTATTTCCTCTACAACTTGATAATGAGACACCATAGTCAACAAACTACTTCTATCTTCATCAAAGTAGATTTGGAAGAAAAAATCCTGAAGTCTTTGTCTGCATTGCATGAACAACTTCAAGCTGCTCTTGATGACCAAATTGCAGAGCAGTTGGTGCGTTTTGGTGCATCATTGTGTGGGACTCGCTCCTTTTGGAACTATTTATAGGCCCAACTATCTACAATGATTGAAAAACTTAGGATACCTACCATTTTTTCACTTTGCGTTGTGTTGACACAAAATGGTTTGATTTGCAATTTTTTTTCTCTTTTATGGTTCGTTTGGTGATGTAATCTTAAAAAAAGACCCTGATAGATAGTGTTATTCAAAATCCACATATAACATCTTTATATCTACATAATACATTCTTAATTTTTAGTGAAGAGGTGATTGAAAAGCTTTTGCATGCAAAAGATTATTGGTATATATATGAATGAAAATGTCATGGAAATGCACATGTGCATGGTTTTTATGGCTTCTAGAAGCCCCGAACATGGACACTATTGATTGGTCCAATCACCATGATGTTACCATGGAAATGAACTTTTTTGATAGATATTTTTCAGCTTGGAATCCACATTTCCCTACACAAAGATTGCTCAGAATGTATTGTTTTTCTAAAGAAAATCCATTCTTACTTTCCATGAGCTAGATTCTTTCTAGTGATCCAATCATTGATTATGAAGAGTCGCTAAATACAGTTCAAAGGCACACAAAATTCTCTAAATATACTTACTTAAGGAAAAATGGAGAGCAATTATAATTCTCCAATAAAGAACCTTGGTAGCAACAACTTACCTCTACATTGACATCTAATGTTGAGTCTAACAAATCCTACAAGCCAACAAGAAATGATGATCACCTAAATATTCATAGCCCACCCATTCTTGTAATTTGGTGTGCCAATGTTGACTGTCAGCCAGTTGTTTCTAGGAAAATTATATTAAATTATATCTCCAAATATGCAGCTAAATCTAAGAAGAAATCAAAAAAATTACCTTGATATGTTGAAAAGACTTGCAAATACAAATATAGTTGAGGATAGAGCACTGCTTGCATATCAAAAATCCATGATGAACATTCTTGTCGAGGGTGACATCTCTGCACAAGAGACATGCCATATGTTACAAAAATTGCCCCTTATCACTTCAAGTCGACAATATGTTCTTTTGAATTTGGAAAAAAGGCATGGTTCTGTATAAATAAATATGATGTTAATGAAGTCCTACCAAAAAAATATATCCATTCCTATATGCAAAGGCATCTAGAGTTGGGTGGTGTATCCCTAATTGACTCAGTTCACTTATACACACATTTAGACCAATGCAAAAAGGACAAATGGAAATAGAGACACTAGCCTACAATTATTCTTATGTACCCCTTGTTCAAGGTTGTCCCCCTTGAATATACAAAAATATTTGACACATTTTGTTGGATTGAACTTATGTTATACAAACCTTTCTGAAACATACACACAGATATAGATCTTTCCAAATAAGACATAACACACAATTCGAATGTTTTTAAAATACCTGGTTATCATCCTTGGCATGTTAATGGAATTCCAACTACATCCACCATTGAAGAACAACATGGAAGTGATAGTGATTATTTTAACCTTCAACCTTATATGGATGAATATGAATGGGAATTTTTGTCTCAGCTTGGTGCTACTACTAACTTTAGTATAAATCAACTCCAGTTGTTGGGTAGGCGAGACTTTGATATGAACCATTCATGGAATACAAAAATGTCCATGAACAACTTCATAATATTGATTTGTAGTTCATTGCATTGGCCAAGGCACATCATGAGCAAGATATGATATAATTCTTACCTATCAATACATCAGCCCATCAACTTTCACCAAAACAACAGCTAGCTCTTCAGATCTTCCAATCCCATCACATGCAACCTTCCCCCAAAGCCCCTCTTTGTAAGATCATTCAAGGAACAACTGGTACTAGTAAATCATTTTTGATAAATTGTATAAGACAACAAGTAAATTCCTCTACTACTGGATGCAATAGCCCACTTCTCACATTGGCCCATATAGGTGTTACTTCCTACAACATATGTGCCTCCACAATCCATACATCCACTCACATTCCCATAAAGGATATGAATCCTTTGCAAGGCCAACCATTGACAGTATGCCAAGAAAAATTTAAATATATTCAGTACACTTTGATATATGAAATGATTTTTTAGGCCCAAATTTGCTGCTCAAAATAGATAGTCAATTGTGCTAAGCATTCCCCGAAAACCAGATGCAACCATTCGGTTGTGTTTCAATCATCCTTGTTGATGATATTTCCCATATTTATTTGGTCATGGATACTCCTATTTATGCTTCACACTCATCAGTTGTATCCCTATGGCATACTTTCATAGTCTCAATAACATTGGACACTATTTTCCACCAACAAGGAGATAGTCCTACCCAATAAAAGTTTTGGGAAATCCTTCTCCATATAAGAAATGGTGAGGCTCTCCACAATGACTGGGAAGAGCTTATGAAACAAAAAAATAAAATTCTCTTTCCCATAGAAAGAGAATTTTTTTATGTTGCAACATATTTGTTTGCCACAAATGACTTACTCGCATTCCACAATAAAAAAAATGATCAAACAATTAAACCTGCCCATAGCCATTAGCACTACTTGAGTAGCACAACAAAAGACATCTGATTATGGAGATGATGAATAAATTTTGCTAGAACTGTCGATTTGTGTTGGTGAATAGGTGATGCTAACAAAAAAAAATTGGATTCAAGTTGGGCTAGTCAATGGATCCCTTGGTCTTGTTATAGATATTATCTACAATTCACATTGCAAACCGCCAGATCTGCCTGACTATGTTGTTGTTTGCTTCCAAAATTACATTGGCCAACCATGGGACCAAAAAAACCTAGGAGACATACCCATCCTAGCTATAACCTAAGGTGGTTAGACACAAATTCCACTCACCATGGCATGGGAAATCACAATACATAAAGCACAAGGATTAACATTAGATAGAGAAATAATAAACATAGGCAACAAAGAAAGGTAGGGGATAAATTTTACAGCTATCTCTCATGTTAAATCAATTGAAAAACTCCACATTGATCCAACATTCTCATTTGAGAGATACTTTGGAGACTAAGTAGAAAACAGTACACTACTCGATGTCGTAGTGAAGAGGCCTGGTTGGAATAGCTCCAACCCCCACCAAATGCTTCTATCCCCTCCTCGTGTTTTAAATTATGAAAAAGGTTTTGAAAGATTTATTTCTGCATTGGATCCACACCTTATACCATCATCTTTTGAAGTATTTTAAGTTAAATTTTACAAAAACATACCAAGTAATAATTTGTGCAAAATGGGTATAATGCCAAAGATGCACATAGATACCAAGGAATAATAAGCAGAGAGAAAAACTTGTACAAGTTAGTGACATGTTTTGATTAGTCTAGTCTATTAAAATATATATTCAACTATTCTAGATACATTTTCAAGAATATTGTGTTGTATTTGATTGATTTGTTTTAAATTATGCACCTATGCTTTGTTTTCCATCTTTTTTTCCTATATACTCTAAGTTTTGTTGCAACATTAAATTTCCCCCATTTATTCAATGCTTTCCATCCTCTTCAACCTTGCAAATTAAAGAAAATTTTCTTGTTGTTTACTATCTTCTATACCTTCAACAATAGAATTTCTATTAAATTCACTATGCAAATATGCACCCATAAATATTAATCTGCCCACTTCTCCTTTCAACATTTCATTGTTTCATACTTTCTGTATTTGACATTTAGAAAAATACACTCTTTTGTATATTCCACCTATCCATGTTTGTCTAGGTGCATTTAAATTCCATGATGTCAATTCTTTATCAAGATGCCTATTTTTATAAAATTACCACAACAAAGAGTACACTACAATATGAGAGATCATATATGAAAACACCAAATTTTCCCCAACTTTGAGCAAAAAAAACACTACAATATGAAAGATCATATATGAAAACACCAAATTTTTCCCAACATTGTTATTGTTTGATAAATGATGAGACTCCATGAAATTACTTGTGTGTGTTTCATACTTTTATTTCTCGGGGGTTTGGCTAGAGCCCATAAGGCTTCATGATGCCAATTTGGTAGGGAGGAGAATGAGCTTGGGTTTTGTGCTTTTTCCTTTTACGTCAAATATTTCTTGCTAGATAGATAGATATGTACACAAATCCTTCCATACACTTTGCTTCCAAAAACATACTCTACTCCACCCATTGGATTTCTCCATGTGTGTACAACTATACTTTCAGCTTATTTTATTGATTATTTATACAAAGTTCTTTACTAGGATACAAATTTCCCCTAAAATTATTATAACATTTTGCATTATGTTATTCTAATTTTATTTGTATAAAATATACCATCAGTATTTTTTACTTTTCTTGCTTGGGGATTTTGCTTAAGCCCATAAGTCTTGATGATTTTCACATAGGGTTCACATTGCATACAATTCTCTTTCAAGTTATTTTAACATGCCGTATTCTAAACATGTAGTTGTAGCTATTACAAATTAATGCATATGCACATACAAACAACATTAAGTGTGAAATATGCACAGAGATACCAACCAACAATAAGTAGAGGCCAAAAGTTCTATAAGTCAGTAACATGTTTTGAACATTATAGTATATTAAACTATATATGCACATACTCTAGAAACATTTTCAAAAAAATTGTGTTGCATTTGACTAATAAGTTTAAAATTATGCAACTATGTTCTATTTTCCATTTTATGTGCCTATATACCCTAACTTTTGTCATTTGTCCTTCATGCTTTGCTTGCACATATTCTTATGTGTTCTTGCTAGCTTTTTAATTAGTTTTATTTCATTTAAATATTTGGAAATTGTTGATCTACAAAATTCTCTTTTAGGCATTTCACTATTTTGCTCTTCCTATATATTACATTCAAAAATATATAGTCTTTTCTGCATTACTTTTTTGTCTAATATATGATAACACTCCATGCAATTTTTGATGGGTTTCCCAGGCCTATTCACAAAGATGGTGGAGTTTGTTGACCATGTGGGTTGGCGGCGTTGAGTTGGTTGCCTCGATCAATGGAAACAAAATGGTAAAATCCTACCATCCACCTCTATTAGATAGTAGATTTGAAGGTTTTATAGGTGTTGTGTTTTGCAATCTATAGCATTTGGCCTCCTGTTGTTGTTGTAATTTTTTTTTCAATGTTTTTTTTTCGTTCCACACACATCTAACTAGAGACATATATTTTGATAGATTCAAATAAAATGTTGATTTGTAGTAATATCATGTTTGGCTCAATGCAAGAATAGATGGACAAGGAGATATGAAGCCCATGTATGGGACAATTGGTACCTAAAAGATGACCATAGTTGTAAGCATAAACAAGGTTTGTTTTATAAATTTAAATTTTACTAAGTTATATATTCAACCCTTTTCCTCCTACATGGCTAGATAGGCTCCAATACATATCAAAATCAGGTATGTTTATAAAGTTATTTGTATGCATTCTATGCTTTGAAGCAAAATATTTGATATTTCTTTGATGTCTTCCTTTTAATGATATCTGGGTGTTTCATCCACAAAATTGGTTCTATTTTGAAACCACATTAAATAGAACTTTAAAATATGGAGTATAGAAGAGGAAAACTACAATAATGAACAATTTTCTTTGGGGAACTAAAAAAAGAATATCATGAAACATAATTATATAAGACATATAACATGTTCCATCCAAACAAAATAACCATGAAAATTAACACTTTGTTATAAGAAGCTTCAAACAAATGAGGAAAAAATGGATACCATAAAACATATTGGTACAAGACAAGCAATCTATGTAACAGTTGTAAGAGCTATTAGAATAACACTTAAGAATCACACATAAATGACAGATGAGCAGAAACCTTTGGCCTACTTTCAATTTTTTTGGTCTATGTATGTTTTTCTAACTCTCTTAAAGTTTTATTTAATGTTGGTTTTTTATCATATGTCATTTACCTATGATTCTTAAGTATTTTTTTAATAGCTCTTTTACAATTTCTGAAATGCCAGATGATTAAAAACCCATTTTAAATAGAACTTTAACATATGGAGAATAAAAGGTGTAAACTACGAATATGAACAATTTTTTATACAGAGCTCCTGCTATACAAAATGCGTATAGCACCAATGATGCACAAAGATAACAATGAACAATAACCAGAGGCCGAAAAACATACATAGACCAAAAAAAGTTGAAAGCAGTCCAAAGGTATAGGTCAATGTTATGTTTGTAGTTTATACCAATCTACAAAATTTTAGAATATTGAAAGTTAAAAATAGTTCTTGTCACAAGGAAAATAGAATAAGAAACTCCTAAAGTGTCATGCGAAGCAAAAAAATACATGAGGGCACAATCCTTAATTAAATGCACAAAAAACATTTACCTAGGTTAAGATATGAAGAATACAAGAGATAAACTATGACAATGAACATCTTGTTACAAGGAGCTTCAAACAAATGACAAAAAAAGAATATCTTGAAACATATTGATACAAGACAAGCAATATATGTAATAGTTGGCATTTACCTATTGGCTATTTGTTGCAAATTTCTACTAGGATTTTCATCACCATGAATAGAATTTCTTGGTGCTAGAAATCAATAATTGTCGATAGCTAGCAACGAGTTTCTCAGGGTTGTTTATGATGACATGTAGTTTTCTAATTATGTGGGTTGGCGGTGGTGGAGTTGGTTGCCTTGATACACATAAGCTGAATGGTAAGTGTTTGCTCACATGAGGGCTAATGCATCCTAGTGTTGTTGTACGATGGAATGGTAGGAAGTAAATGCAATATTCAATGTTGCAGTGTGGCAAAGTATACTCCAAAATGTGTGCGAAAATATATTGATTGAGTTGCCTTGTCGAAAGAGTCATTGTGGCATTATACCCATTTTGCATAGATTATTGCTACCCATTGGCTTTAAGAGTTCTATTTAGTGTGGGTTTACTGCCAAAGAACATAACTTGAATTTTGAATTGAGAAGCCAAATCTTACATAGACTGCTTGTCTTGTATCAATATGTTCAATGTGGGTTTTCAATCATCTATCATTTACATGTAATTCGTAAGTGTTTTTCTAATAACTTTTTTACAGTTTCTCTATTTTTTCTATAATATTTAGTGCCAAATAATGTAGCTTGAATTTTGAATTTGCAATCCAACTATTACATAGATTTTTGTTTTTGTATCAATATGTTTTATGATATTATTTTTTCTAGTTTGGCAAAGCAAACTGTTCATTGTGTAACAGTTGGCAATCTATGTAATAGTTGGCTTATCAATTCAATGACCATTTTTACTATATTCTTCCTTGTATTGCAATTGTATTTTTTATATGTGAACCAAGATCCCTCTAAAACCTGCAAAACACCAGAGATAAACACATTATAAGATTGAGATGCAAGTTAGGATCTAAGTTCCCTAGGAAATCCATTTGCAATGCTCACAATAGGAAAGAATAATGAAGAACACATTGAAATAGATTTAATACTATTAAAACAAGCAAACTCTTGATCCCATGGGCGAATTGGTGCCAATTTGATGTGAAAATTGGCCCTTTCCCAACTCCTATGATGCAGTGTTGAAGATTGATGAAGAGTGATCAACTTTGTTGAAGATTCAAGTATGCTCCATGATGAAAAACCTGCATAACCTAGCTATAAACTCAATGATATGGATAAATATTGCTAAAGATTTGAGTATAGTAAGTCTACTCAAGTTGTGGATAGCTCAAATGAGGAGATTAGCCTCTTATTTATAGATTGAAAAGTTGAAAGCATTCCAAAAATAGAGCAATGTGGGACTAATAATTAACCAATGGAAAAGTGCCATTTGTCAACCTATGAGTGGATGTAGGATGTGCAAGTTTTGATGATTGTGCCAATATATGCATATTTTTTAATTTTGAATTTGTTGAATGACATGCAACAGGGAATAATGAATGCATTGAATGCCACTTGGCTCAAGGAAAAGGACATGTAAGATGGAGTAAATGATTTGTTGGATGTACATGTCAACTTAGATTTTGAATTCAAACTTGAAGAATATTCCTTAAAAGATGCCTTGTTGAGGAAAATAGAGATTTTATAAATCAATTAAATATATTTTCATGTGCAAGTGGGAGAAGCTAGAGGATGGGACATGATATGAGATTAAATTAATCCAGGTTAATTAATTTAATGAAGGCATTAAGTGATGTGACCTATTTGATTTAAATTTGTGGATTTATTTAAATCAAATATGAGAGGAATGTGATTAAGAGATTAATTAAATAAAGATTCATGATTTATTTAATTAATAGAGATGATGTTAGATTAAACTAAATAAGGTTTTAACTTATTTAATTTAATAGATAGACTTAAGATATTTAATCAAATAAAATTAATTATTTAATTTTAAAATCAGATAATTAGATCAAAATGATTAATTTAATCATCGAGAAAAGGGTGACTTAATTAGACAACTAAATTATTTAATTAAGAGAGGAATATTGATGAATTTAATCAGATAAGGGTATTTTATTAAATGGTTAGACTGAGGGATAATTCAGGATGAAACGACGTCTGTGGATAGGATTAGATGCACAATGTCAATCAATACATTTTACGTGTCTACATTTTTCCCCTCTTTGAAGCAATGTAGTTGTTGCATTAGTTCAAAGAATAATCTTATCATGATCAAATTTCAAAAAAAAAATTGATTTTTTTAATGCCCTAGCAGAAAGTACACTAGTACATTTCCTCCTCGAGAGTTCGAGTGAAATGATTCGATTTGAGGGTCGATCTCGTGATAAAGAGGTTCAAAATGGATTGTTATGATGATGATGCAAATGAGATGGTTGAGATTGATGATGTGATATGCTATGATTATGCAATGGATGTTTTATGCAGATGCTTAGACTAACAGATCTATATTATGATGATGATACAAATGCAATGCATGTGAAATGATTGGTGTTTCCTATTATGTATGATATGAATGATATGCGGTATGCTGATGGTTTGTGGATGCAAGATGGATGTATGATGGATGCATTGGTGATGTTATGTTAGTGCAAAGAGAAGAAAGAAGAAATGAGATGATGACAAGAGGATCCAACAAGTCCATGATCTGATGAGACTTTATTAGAGATGATGATGATGATGATAGATGATGATCTACTGTCATAGTATCTTGTTAGTGTGGTTAGCAAGAAGGAATGAAAGAAAATAAGTCATTTCAACAAGATGCAAGATGATGCAAATGATGATGATTACTTACTGAGGAGTTGGGATTTTCAAAGGGCCAATTTTCTTTATGTTTGATAACACACGTGGTATGATGCATCAAGGTATAGAGAACCAGGATGACATTGTACGTAGTGTTATGGACTTTGACTCAACAAACAGATAGGAGTATTCTTATTCACACTTGAAATATGAAAACCTTGCTAGGATGTACCTAACAAAGCAAGTATTCACCAAGTTATATTAGGGTATGTACAAGATCATCATGGAAAAAACATGCCCTTAAGTGGTAAAAAAATTAGAAAAATTCAGAGTTAGGCCACTTGACATAAAAATTTGAATAAGTTATGATCTATTTATTATTTCAAAAATATGTAAAAAAAAAAATTGTAGAAAATTGAATGTAGTTTCTAAACTACTAGGTTTTTAAAAAAAAATCCATTTGGTGAAAATTTAAAATTTCAATGCAGAGTATTTAAATTTCAAGGAAAAAATAAGAAGTAGGTCTATGTCGACCACCCTAACACAATAAAATGATAATATTTTTTTATAATATTTTAGATATAAGTAGAGGACTCATGTTCTGATGTGATGCATATTTTTTTGTAATTTGTTTCCAAGTAAATAATTAGTTATGAATTTTTATTACAACTTTTAAAAAATATAAAAAGCTTGTATGTCTAACCACCTTAACTTGGTCAAAACTTCATGAAATTAAATTTTTATTTTTTTAATCCTATAGTATGCAAAGCATATAATTTGATGCATATTTTGGATTCAAAAAATGTCATACCGTTTGAAAGCTATAGATTTTTTTCAATTAGTCTATCAATCAAGACTTTAGTCGTAATTTGAATAGAAATGAATAATAATTACTTATTAAATTCAAAGTAAAGCATAATTTATATTGGTGGAAAGTTGACAATCTCCTTTAAAAACTTTTTTGTTTCATCAATTTTGGGTAAAAAAAAGTCGTCACCCACATACCCATCATATTGCCACTTTTTGGCTCATCATGATCCTGCACATACCCATTACAAGAACATCCAACAAGCACAATAGATAAAAAGATAATGATCGTTGCCCCATTCCTATTTCTCTAAATCTCTTTGTTGGGGACTTCATTGAGAGGTCATTGGAATGAGCGCAATAAGATAAATCAAAAGAAAAGATCAAGTAAACAAACAAGTCAATGTTCTTCATACCTCTAGCCAAAGGGATTTGTTTTGATAGGATAAGTATCCAAAGTGATATCCAAAATGATGTCCATTGTCAGAACGATATATCCTAGGACATGCATTGTAAAGGATGATGATGGTTTGATAAGTTGATTGATAGGCTATTGATATAAAGTTGATTGACTTGTTTGAAAATGATCAAGATTTTGATTTTGCATTTAAAAGTTTGAAGTTTGCTTTTGTTGGTTGTTGTGGTTGTTTATATTTGCTTTGCCAAAGGGTGAGTGTGATGATTGATTTATTATAAATGATTGATTATCATGGGTGAAAGCGAAATGGGACAGATGGATATTTTGGGTTTTTTGAATGTTTTTGATCTTTTTGAATTGTTTTGAGGCTGTTTTTGGTATTTTTGAAGATTTGCAAATGTTTTGATTTTCCAAATTTTGAAATGTTTTTGGATTTTGTTGTCTTAGGGGCTGATCAAAGATTAGTCTTGCCTACGTTTAAGCTCATAGACAACGTAGTTTAGATACCATGTTTTTGATATATATATATATTAGATTTTGATATGATTTTGGATTTTTTTCGATTTTCACATGATTTTGATGATTTGGATATGGATATGATACCAGTGTTTTGTTTGGGATTTTTTTGAAGACCAAGCTAAGGTTGTCTAATTGAATCGATGGATTGATGATGATGATAACATTGTTGAGGATACACAACAATGTAAGGATTTGATTGATTCAGATTGATGATGATAACATTGTTAAGGATGCACAACAATGCAAGGATTGATTGATCATGATTGATGAAGCTTGATTTGGAAAAAAAAGTTGTTTGAATGATTTGACATGATATTTGAAGTGTAAATTAGATGCGAATGATAATGAGTTTTTGGATTGATGTTCGATGAAAAATAAATCTTGATAAGGAACGTTTTCTCATCAAAATATGCCATGGGCTAGTGATTTGGAATTTTTCTCACAAGTGGTGGACCAATTTGATTTCACATTTTCAAATGTTCAAATCACCATATAAGTTGGAGGATATATTTCAAGATTTATTCCTGAAGCAAGATGTAAATATTTGCCTCCAATGTCTAGAAATGTATGGAATACCATGGGTGGATGCTTAGATAGGTGTATGGATGGAGGGATATGAATTATCTTGTGATAAGATAAGGTGTTTAGATAAAGAATGCTAATTTTGATAATGCTTCATGGCTCATATAATGTTGGGTAGGATGGGATCAATGAAAATGACCCATGTCAAGATGTTTACCATAAGCAAGCATAAATTATGCAGCAAAATTTTACCAAGATCAAGATAATTTGGATTAAGGACGTAGATGGATTGGATAAATGGTTCATGGATGAGATGGATTTATTACGGATGGGATAAGATGCTTTCACCTAAACTAGTGCACGTAGATGCTCATTCTACACATGATGCATGTTTTCTAGGTTTTCATCATGGTCTTGCCCAAAGATCTATCGTAGTGGTTTTCACTAGAGGATTATTTTTATCTTTATTGTTTTCATCATTTTTTATTTTTTTGGAATTTCTTTTTTTTTTTTTATTTTTTTTTTGAAAGATTTTAAGCTCATGCCGAATCACAAGGTGTTACTGATGTAGACACTTCTACTTGAAGAAGTTTCTTTGCTAAGGTACGTGCACTTGAATGTAGCTTTTGGGATTCCTAATATGCTTTGTCAATACCAGAGTTAACTTTTTCTTCGTGTGCACATCACGATAGAGTGTCTTCTAAATACTTATGATGAAGGGTTGTTTCCAATACATGGTCAATATGAGAATTGTATATCATGCATGGAGGCATGGATGGAGTGTGTTTAGGAATAAAATATGGATTGGTTGACAACTTGGAATCTTTGACTCTCCAAACTTGGGAAGATGAGAAATGATGGGTGGATACAAAAGTGTGCATGGAATTAGGACCAAATGCTTGATACACTTTGTGTGTTGCTTGGGAAGCCCTCTTTTTACATTGTGGACATTTGTGATGGATACTTTTCCCTTTTTTATTTTTCCCCATAGTTTCTTTGACTAATGGAGTTTGATAGGGATAATCTTTTTTTGTATTCTTTGGTATCCATGTGTATTTTATTTGTCCATCATGCTTTACTTATTTTTATTTGATTCACATACTTTATTTGATGTTGGTTCCAATTCATGGATGGGGTGATACGTGGATGAAGATTCATGAGGTGGCTGGTTGTAGTATTGACACTAGTTTCATTAGAAGGATTCTTCGTGCTCCCTATGTTGACATTTGCTTAAGACATAGTTTCCCCTAGTATGGTGATAGTGGCACCTTCGTTCCAAGTCGATTCCACCTATTCTGAGAGCTCTTGTTTAGAATGTATTCTCTAATAAATGACCACCATAGGTGACGTTTCAATTTGTTGTTCCGCTAACTCTGAATTATAATGTTTTGTCTGACTTGTTTCCTTGAGCAGATAATGTTGGATATCCACATACCTGATGTCCTCAGTCTAAATTTTGGCTATATAGATCCTAGTGTTGACAACTCTATTTGATTGTAGGAATTGATAACCTACTCTTTTTGTGTATTAATGTCAAGAGTAAAGGAATCTTGTTTTGAATGAAGATCATCTATGAGTCCATCCACATAAAGTATCTCATGGCTAGATGGAGTATGTACTATGTGGATATGATCATCATTCGTGAAATCTTGTATAGATAGGAGACTATCCATTAGATCATTGTAGTATCTTGGATATACAAATTCTTAATCTTGATTAATTTTAGAATTGTTTTGACCTACTTTGGATCAATTTATTTGCATGGGTCAATTTCAAAGGATAGATTGCTTATAAAGGGTTCTTGGATGTCATCAATAGACATGGCAAGTGGTTCAATATCTTCAAGTGTCAATTTTAGGGTTCCTTCAATATCTGTAAGGTCCATGAGGTCAAAGGGGGTAAACATGTCTTGGAAAGGACCATTGCTAGACCTTAGTGGAATATTTTGATCTTTCTTTGGGATAAATTCTTGAGATATGTCCTCTAACTCATAAGTCAATGCAGATACATTTTCAACATGATCATAGGTCAATGGATCGTGCATTATGTCAATAGGATCAAACAATCCTAACACTCCTTGAAATAGATCACTAAAAAGTGGCTCTTGATGTATGGTGTGTTGATCATCAGATGCTGTAGATACATCTTCCATGTGTTCGGGTATGCCCAAGATCATGATGGGCCAAAAAGTGGCAATATGATGGGTATGTGGCTAATGACTATTTTTTTATCCAAGATTGATGAAATGAAAAGGTTTTTAAAGGAGATTCTCATCTTTTTAACGATATAAATTATGCTTTACTTTGAATTTAATAAGCAATTATTATTCATTTTCTATTCAAATTATGACTAAAGTCTTAATTGATTGGCTAATTGAAAAAAATCTATAGCTTTCAAATGGTATCACATTTTTTGAATCCAAAACATGTGTCACATTCTATGCTTCACATACTATAGGATTAAAGAAAGAAAAATTGAATTTCATGAAGTTTTGACCAAGTTCAAGTGGTCAGACATACGAATTTTTATATTTTTTAAAAAGTTATAATAAAAAATTCATAATTAATTATTTACACGGAAAAAAATTACAAAAAAAATGCATCACATAGGGGCAGGAGTCCTTTACTTATATCTAAAATCCTATAAAAATTTATTATTATTTTATTATGGTTAGGGTTTTTAGACAAACACCTACTTCTTATGTTTTCCCTAAAATTTAAGTACCACTACATGAAATTTCAAATTTTCACCAAATAGATTTTTTTGGTTTTTAAACAAACCTAGTAGTTTAGAAACTACATTCAATTTTCTAAAAATTCTATTCTTACATATTTTTGAAATAATATAGATAACTTATTCAAATTTTAACGTCAAGTTGCCTAACTTTGATTTTTTTGAATTTTTTGCCACTTAAGGGCCTATTTTTTCCATGATGATCCTGCACATACTCGTTCATTGATGGATAGTTCTTGATCATGTGATTGTTGACATGTATTTGTGCATGGAGTCATTAACATTTTGTTGGGCTTGGTATTGGGGATGAGCTTGTGCTTGCACTTGAGTCTAGGCTTGTGCTTGTTGGGATTGGGCAACTTGAGTAGCTTGTGTAACTTGTTGAGCAGCTAGTTGTGCAACTTGTCGGTTTTGGTTTTGTTGGAATTCCTTTTGATAAGTAGCCTGCTGAGCGGCTTGAAACAAAATGTTATATTGGTTTGATGTGTTTGGTTTGGGTGGTGGTGGTGGTGAAGGTGGTTTGGTAATAATGCTTGTTGTGGTGATAAGAGGTATCATCGTATTGATGATTGGGATTTGAGTAGTGGATGGTGTGATCGATATGGTTAGTCCTTGAGAGAGCATGTTTTGAGGGATGGTTGACAATGTGTTGGTTGCTTGTGCTATGGGGATGGTTTCCATCTGTTGTTGTGATATCGATGGCAAGGGGGGAGGATTTGGTATGATGCTTTGATTGATGGTTGGGGGGATGTTTTGGATGAGTGGTGGTAGTGAAGGTAGCCCCAAACCAAGAGGTGATATGGATGCTAATGGAAAGGGTGGGAGTGGAATGTTCCCTTGGGGAAATGATGATGTTTGATAAAAAAAATGCCCCCTAGTCCACATAGGTCACCTTCTCCTGGTGAGGTCATGGGGAGAGAGGTTTTCGGTGTTGCATTAAATGACGATGATGATGGGTCATTATGAAAGGTGAGGGGGACATATATGGGTGTGATGTATTTTGAACAACATTCATGTGGTTTGAAAAAATATCTATCCAAAAGTTCACCAAGTGTGGATTTGAAATGTTCATGTTTGGTATAGTTGTACTTGGTATATTCTCATTTGGCATGTATGGATTTGGTGGGATATTGTTGTTCTATTGAAGAATCATGCATTGAGTATTTAGTTGATAGATTTGCAAATTTGGACTTGGATTTAAATCTACCATCGGAAAAGGTGTTCCAATATTTAGATTGGGTAGACTCACATTTTTTGTGCCATTGAGGTTTGTAGGAGATAATGATCCCATGTATGGATTGTATAAATGTGAGTTTTGAAAATCAATTGGAATTGTAAGGCTTTGATATTTTGGTTGACTCAGATTACTCATGATGTATGGATCAAGTTTATATTCCATGTTCCTCTTGTGTTTTGACCTTGTTGTAAAAGTGACCTCTAAGATTCTTAGGACTAATGACGAGATGAAGGATGAAAGGGGTAAATGATACAAGTGTTGAACGTTTAGGGACTTTGGATCAATGCTAGACTTAGGGTTTGATTTTGATTGTTTGAGTTGGATAATGAACTTGTAAACCATAAGATGTTAGATGTTATCTTAGGATGTACTTGTTCAAAGGGGTGCTAATTTAACTAGAGGTATGAGAAAGGATGCATTCCCATACTCCTAATTAAACAAGTTGATTTTGATTTTGATGATTTCCCCCAGTCTAGAATGATGTTTCCAAAGCTCTAAAGTTGCTTGTGGGATGGGATGATAAATGTTTGAAATGGATGAAGTGTTTTATTTTTATCCTAAATGAACCTAAGAAGGACTTGTTTACAAGGCCAAGGTTTTGAAGAACATTCTTTTCCCTTCAAACTAGAAGATCAATGTTTGCTCAAAAAAACCATAAGAAAAAAGATACATAAGCACATGTGTGGGGTTCAATTGATTTCATCTTGATTAGTGAATTGATTTTACCACAAACACTTCTTTGATTAGGTTTTCCAAACTAGATGTCCAATGTCTTAATTTCTTCAAATCCCACAAAGTATGTTATGTGGAAATTTGATGAATCTAAGGCAAGGGTTACCTATTGTTGATCTTTAGTAGGTAAATTAAGATGTAATCCAAGTGTTTAGAAACCTCTAAGGATAGAATCCCAAGGGCAAACAATAACACATGAATTGGGTCTATTGTATTTGTCTCCTAAAGGGTTTGAAATTTTGATGATGATGTTTAAGTGTTTGTTTCCAAGATGTTTTTGAACAAGCAAAGCATTTTTTAGCCAAGAATAAATACAACCCTATGGATATGGAAGATAATATTTGTTGAGTCCCCACTTGGACAAGTCCAACTACACTTATCTTTAGTGAATGGTTAGATGCTTGAACCCACTAGCTCCCCTCCATGGAACTCACTTATACGATGTAGCCAAGCATCAACACCCATGAAACTCCCATGGCAAGCTTTCCATTTCTAATAAAAGACCATAAAGGTGTAGGGCAGCTTCAAAATAACCGTTCTTGCACCAACAAATTGTAGATCAAGGATTTTGGCAATTCTAAAACATGGGTTTTAATTAGTTCTTTTCGTTTGTGGAGATTGACCCATATGGCGAGAGTCCCTTTTCAGATCCATCTCGTCAGAGTCAATTGCGTGATATTGGCATTTATTCCAATACCCACATTTATATCCTGGTTGGAAATACTCTTGGCTTTCAAGAGTTACCAGTTGAGTTGTTCCCTTGGGTGATTAATTTTTCCCCAAGGCAGGCCCTCTAAGATAAACACAAGAAAATAAATTCCTTCATAGTTTGATCAACCTTTGTTTATAAACAAAGGGAGAATGCATGCAATAGATTTATTCACACTCGCACAATTTTGTTCAATTTTAAACCCAAAAATGAAGTGTGTAGGTGATTACTTTATCTCAACCTAAGATGACAAAAAAAGTCCTTTTGATTCTCAAGATCGCCATAAAGTGCGAGAGAAGCGCATACATCCTTTTCGATGATGTTAGTTCAAGTAAGCAATCACAAAACAAAGTAGCACATGTTCATTTTAAAACCCACAAAGAAATAATGACTTCTTTTTAAGCACCAAATGAAGTGTGAAGATTTGCCTTGTTCAATTGTTAATCCTCAAACCAAATCTAGTAAGTTTTTCCTAAATTTCATTTTAGCTCTTTGTAGCAAGAAATTGAAATGTTCTTTCTAGAGCCCAAATGAAATTTAGTTAGTCCTAAAAGCTTGAAGATAGCAAAACCTTAAGAATGGAATTATAATTTCCCCCAAAGTGTTTAAAAAAACTTGTTACAATCATTAAATCATGAGCTTATGAAACTTGAAAATTCTGCGAGAAGGTTATGAAACTTGAGAAAGTGGTGACATAGGTTATGAAACTTGAGAAACATGCAACAAGGTTATGAAACTTGAGAAACCCACGACAAGGTTATAAAATTTGAGAAAGTCGTGACAAGGTTACGAAACTTGGGAAACTCCTGACATAGGTTATGAAACTTGAGAAACCTACAAAAAAGTTATGAAATTTGAGAAAGCCTCGACAAGGTTATGAAACTTGGGAAACCTGCGACATAGGTTATTATTTCCTTTATAGTGTTGCACAGATACAATAGACATTCAAGAAAATTAGTCTATTGTAAATTGTCTATTTCAAATTCTTTCATGGTACAACAACTTGATCCAATGCTACTCACCCTTGTTAAACACCATCAACAGTACATGTAAGTATAAAAGTTTTCCATTATAAATAAATAGATTTAGTGAACCAATTGTAAATATTATTAACTATTTTTAGTTTCACATTGTCTATATTTATTTTACACATATATACTTTCTCACTTTTTATTCTTCCCTTTTTATTTTTCTTGCCCATTCACTAACATACCCCTATCTTCTATTTGTAGGAACTAGGATAAAGCATGCAAAAGTATTCAAAAATCATGATACCTATTTTTTAAAAGTTACCACTTCACAAAGAAAACAGTACAATATGAGAGATCATATATGGAAACACTAGATTTTCCCCAACTGTGTTATTGTGTGATGTATGATGGAACTCCATGAAATTTCTCATGGGCGTTTCATAATTTTCTTGCTAAGGGGTTTCGCTAGAGTCCACGAGGCTCCATAATGCCAATATGGTAGGGAGGATAATGAGCGTGGGTTTTGTGATTTTTCTTTTAACACCATATATTTGTTGTTATATAGATACATGTGTACTCAAATCATTGTATACACTTGGCTTCCAGAAACATACTCTATATTAACATGTTTCTCATGTCATAGTAAGTGTGGGGAAGCACTTGAGACTTTGTTCACATCACCTCAAGAAAAGGAATACCTTTTAATTCAATTATTCTAACAATGCAAAATATGTGTATCGTGTCATCACATTCTTCTTTTGTTGAGGTTTTCTTATTTATTTTGGATCAAAGATGGTGTGAGTAAGTCTTCAATTTGCCCCTATATAATCATTTTTGTATTGATCAAATGGTATAAAATTTATCAATATAATATTTTTGCTTTCTTTCTGACTAAATGCATTTACATATTTGTTTTTATTTGAAAAATTCAAGTTGTTATTCTATTTGGTCATCCATTTATTATTTTGTTCAAAATTTATTTTCTCTTAGGACATCTATTTGCTACCATTTGTTCAAATTTTGAATATCTAAAGAATCAAATCATAATTCCTACACCAATTAAGGAGCATGTTTTTACTACAACCAATTCATAAAAACCTGATATTTTTATTTTTAATTTCCTTGTAATTGACTACTTTTGAATCGTAATTGACTACTTTTGAATCCTTTCTACTTGTCTCCATTTTATTTTACTAATACTAACCCATAAATCTCATGCATAATAATGCTTTTATTTCCAAAATTATGGACTACATATTACTTATAAAAAATATTAAATATTAAAGATCTTTTTTTTCTTGAAAAAGTCATTAGTGATGACCATCATAACTAATATTCAAATAAAAAGTAATCAAAATAAATAACATCAAATGAATAAATTATCTAGTACCACATAAGCATTGCAAAAAATATGCCATACCTAAAGTTATGGACTTAGAACTTTTTTGAAGAATACTTTTTTATTGAATATTAGTAATTACATGAATGAC